>MU392720.1:0-91603 GCA_022578505.1 Nemania abortiva
TAAATAAAAATTTTAAAAAATTACTTAAAATATTAATTTTTATTATTTAATATATTTTATATATAATTTAAATATAAAAATATTATAAAAAAAAGTTTTAAACTTATATAATTAGCTAATTTAACAGTTTTTTAAAAATTAAAAATAATAAGCTTATAATATAAAAAACTATTATTTTAAATAAAAATTATAATTATATAAGCTATTTCTATTTTAATAGCTACTTTATTTATTTATAAATATAATTTTTATTTTAAAATTTGCTATATTATTTCGCTAATTAAAAACCCAGGCTGGAGGGCCAGGACCCCCTCCCATAAGCCTGGAGACGTTAGTCCGGGCGGGTACCTAGATAAGATATGACAATAAGCATCATACGCCGTGGACGACATCCTTATAGTCGTCTCTACGCCGATCCGATGATGGTGTTCTAGGATGGTCTCCTTGCTCTGACAAAGCCTCTTCAGATAATTACATGGCTTGATAACCCTAGTATAATACGGTGAGGCCTATGAGGGTGTCATTTATGATCGGAATAATATCACTAAGTATCATTAAAGAACCGGCCATAATTTACCATTCTTATCTGATAAACCAATACGTATAGCTAAAAATCTCAACTAATCGTCGGCCTACCTTATTAATTCATGAACCCGATAATCGAGGATGGCAAACAGCTCATGATTTAGGTGGTATATGTATCCCATAATAATCATCGTAAGTCAAAACTACCAATGCATACAGCTAGATGTAGGTCGATACCTGCTATGGCTAGACTATATCGATTGCAATTTGGGAAAGTGATATTGTCTTGCTTTTGTAGGACCCGGCAGCAAGCAAGACGGGAGTCAGCGGTACAAAAACTCAACTATTGTTCAAGCGCACTTCAGTCAGTGTACTACCCGGGAGGCTTCTAACCGTAGGCACCTGGTAGGTCTCACAACGTACATCCAGAAACGCCTTCCTTCTCGAGACACGAGTACTTGGGTACAATGTGTGTTCAAGGTTCGGCGCCATGGATCCGTGACTACCTGCCCAGCGCGTACCTTCAGTAGAGAGCGTGCTGCTTGGTATCAGGCTGGAAGGAGGCTTGGAATAGTGAATAGTCCAGAAGGCCCAGAAGGTCTTGCTCCTGATTACAACTCATGCTGCTCGCCTCTCGAACTGTTCATCATCATACTATTACTTGGTATCGTTGCACTCAATCTTGTACAGTATCATTGGCAAACAACAACTCACAACATCTTCATTCCGTACGCTATTATTCACGAAGATCTTAGCACAATGGTGCTTTTAATCAACCAGTTGACAATAGAGGTACGCATCTTAATACTAGAGGCTCTCGACGATATCAGCTCCCTTGTTCCTGCGCTCTGTGCTCACCGTTGCTTTTATGACGCCTTCAAAGCGGGCAAGGGAATTGCTGAGGTCATCATTCAACGACAAGTCCACCCGCATCTTCTCCCACTGGCCATAGCCGCTGTAGAGGCATCTCATTCTCATAGAGGCAACATCGTTGAACGCGAACGGATCCATGAGCTATGCGCCAACATTGACAAAAACCCGGGGCCCTTCATAGATCGCCTCAAGGCACGTCGTCCCGGAAGAAAACCCAGCTCCAGCACTCCTATACCCATACCCGATCTGATTCAAATCGGCCGTTGCCATGATATTATCAAGGAGCTTGCCGTCGGGTACGCAGCGCTAGCGTGGAGGAGGTTTGTAGAAGCTCCAGGCTGTCCTATCAAACTATCTGCAGCGGAAAGGATACGTTTCTACCGCGCATTCTGGCGCCTGGAGTTATTTTTCATGGCCTATAGAGGCTATGACGGAACAAATCCACCCATTCGATTCCTCCACGCCTTCCCTCCATGGGAGTGGGAGCAGCTAGCGTGTGTCCACCGTTGGCTTGAGTCCTGGCTTCTCCGAGACGCTAATGTTCTAAGCAGTAAGCTTCCTTGTCCTCATACGCTAGTATATATCAGAGAGAGCTAGTCTACAAGATGAGGATCTATTGACATATCGACCGCGCAGTATGGGCTAATTCAGAGGCCTACGCTATCGATCCCGTCCATCGTAAGCTTCAGATTTGGGTAGGTATTATGCTATGAGTACAAGTTGTCTCGTTTCGGTATTTCTCACATGTTAATAGCTCTCACAAGGTTTAAGGCTCCTGATTCAGCTTAAGGAAACTGGCTCCGTTGAAGCCAAAAGGACCTTATTAGCAAGAGCTTTCGAGTCGCAGTGGGTGTCTTTAAGGGACGCAATGGCCGTGGCGTATAGATTTCGTTCCAAATCCTCACCATGGATTAAATTCAACAACAACAACAACAACAACCCCGGAATCAGGTTTCCCCTGAAAGACCGCGGTCCTTACGGCGATCTAGATAATGGACCGCGTAACGGGTGGGCAGCGGTTCATATCGAATTAGATGGCCAGGGGTGGTGGGTGAATTACGATAAAGTCTACACAGTTGCGAACACGGCATACGTCTTCTAGGATATGGACAGGGTCAAGAAGCATGAGATGATGCAAAAATGGTACAAGATAATGGTGGATGAGTACGGCGAGTTCGGCCTACGTCTTCTGGGATGAGGACGGGATTAATGAGCACGAGGTGACTGAATGATGGAGAGAAGTAATGAAGATTGCCTTCCGCGAGCCCTAATGAGTACAGGACTCGACCTTGTTAAGTTCGGGCTGTTTGAGGGGAGGGAGAATCGTCTATGGGTATTCAGGTAATAGTACGTTGCACCATGGAGGACCTCGATGAGATGGAATGGATGTATCGATGATGGTGGTTGTTTCGAATTCAAAGCCTCGAGACTTGGGCCGAAATAGGCCGTTGAGCCCTACGCGCATAGACTGTAGTCATGGATACTTTGTAGGCGCATAAAACGACACGCAGGTTAGCGAACAGCCACGATGGGCTTCGCGGTTGATTATTATTATAGAATATTTTAAGTTCGTTGCTATTGTTAATACCACTGAGTGTTATTGATCATGTGCTTCGCCGGATAGTTTCAAAAAAAGGTTGTCACATGCTCCATAGCATTGATCCCTCCGTTGAATAGGATATCGTGAATAAAAACGTCCCTTAGTCATCCTCAAGTCACAGACAGGCTAACACGGGTCTGCTATACGCAAGTTCGCCGAGACACCCCTTCATCACGAAACTTGTAACCGAGAGCAATCGTGCCACATGATATAATAAACACGAAACGAGAGCAGCCGGGCACCCAAGCTGGTAAATTTAAAACCACGCGATACGATATCTAAGAGCTAAATCCGAAATTCGAGTTAAATACGCGGGATAACATATACATAGGTAGCTAGGGAGCTAGGGAGCTTGTCAGGATGCCCACAAAAGATTTCATGATGATCAGGTCGGCATAATGCGTGTAACGTCAATCGATCATATTACACAGCGCTAAGCGAACATTCGTTCATTCGTCCGTTCCGACGAATATAGACGTACACCTACTGCCTACCTTGTCTACCGACTTACCGACCGACCGACCGACCGACATACATACACCTGGAACCCGCGGATAATTATCCGGGGTGGTTTTGTGTGTAGGTATTTTTGACGCAAAGCGGATCCTACATCCATCTACATATAGGTACACCGAACCGCCCATGCCCTCCCTGCCTTGCTTGATACACATACGTAAGTGTGCTTGGCCGGGGATAGTATCCCGTACCGTACCGTGCTTAGTCCGTGCAGGCCGCACGCACCGGTAAGGTCACACGAGCCTCACACCGAAGGCAGGATTCCCTCTCCCGGCCCTGGTCTAGCCAGGCACCTAGCCTAGCTAGGTATGCATAGCCCTCTCTGCTTTCTTTCGCACATATGGTTGGTACATATGTACTATATATGCGCGTATGTGCGTATGTCTATCTGTCTGTCGGTCTATACTATGTATGCGTGTAGATATGCGAGTATGTATGTAAGTGTGTAAGTGTGTAAATGTATGCGCAGGTCGCATAGGATATAGGCCTTCTTTACCTTGTTTTTTTTTTTTTTTATTGTTTGGCGCATATTTCATGTTTTGTTGTTGTCGTCTCTCGGTCCGTCCGCCATCCTTCTTCTACTTCTGGCCCTACATGCCTAACTAGGCAGTTGGATTCCCGGACACGGCAACGGGAGAGGGAGAGACACGCGCGTAGGCTGCGCGGCGCTGCGCGCGCACCTCTTCTCGGAAATATGCTCGATGGCATTGGCATGGGGGATGCATCATGATATAATGACACCTAGATCACGTCCGGACTAGGTAACCAACCTACTAGTAGTGTGATGCAGGCCACGTGAATTCGTGGGGGGTGATGGCCACGCAGCATTAGACTGCTCGGGAGTTTTTTTTTGGTTCAAAATTTTTTTCGTCTTTTCCCCCCCGGTCTCCCGTTCAAACCCAAAATCTGAAGTTATCGCCGTGCCGCGTTACTTATAAGTCCGACCGAAAGAATCCTGACTGACAGAACTTTCTGACCTACCCACCCCATCTAGGCAACCCTAGCTAGGCTGATACAAGTAAAACGGCTTTTTAGCTACCTTTCTAGTTAGTTGCCCGTCTAGGGACGGACCGCGGAACTAGCCAGTAGTGGAGTAGTTAGGGTAAGCGTACTTACATAAGTATGTATTGTAGATAGGTTGGCGGTTGGGTGCGAGTAAGCTGGATTTCTAGTTTTTCTTATTAATATGTATCTCAGTGAGGCCGCGAATTATCGCTCATGAGATATAATACCATACAGTAGTGTAAGTCGTGAGAATCCTAGTGTGGTTTAGAGTATAGTGTAGCCCCCCAACCCTGGCTGCGGTGGTGGGTTGTCGGCCCGCTGTGGGGGGAAACAGGATGAGGAAAAGCCATCTACGTACATGACCCAGGAAGATAGCGTGTTCCTACTGAAACCAGATGGGAGCACAGGCAGACCGAGATGAACCAGTCCCAGCCTTAGGGGAAAGGCAGGCAATTTACTTTTTATGTGCGCATAATATCGATATGTAGGTACGACGTGTATGCTGTATCCGTATGCGTATGTTTAAAAAAAGCAAAGGTTTTTTTTAAAGGGGAAACGAAAGACTCGTTTGGGGGTGAGCGGGGGGGTGTCGATGCGAGAAAAGGAACTTCGGCGTGATTCGCGCGTACCTTGGGAAAGGAGTCTAGGTGACGGAAGCGAGTACAGCACGTTGTACCTACTCACAGAATAACCTAACTGTTTTTTCCCTCGGTTTAATTTATTTATTTTTTTCTCCCTTTCCCCTTCCTTAACCCCCTCGTCGGCTATCTGTATAGATGGACCGTGTGGTGTGCGCTGGCGATTAAGATCGATCGTCCGTCCGTTAGCTCCCCTCCATCCGACGGAAAGAGCATGATTTTCCTACCGCTAAGCAGGGCTGACGGGAACAGGTTTTTTAAAAGCTGGATACGGAGGGTAGTATTGTACCTAATGGTATGGGCACGTTTGGGAGGTGTGTGGTAAGGTGATACCTAACAAGAGAGTAACTAGGGGGGACGGAGACGGGGGGGTGTGGTGGCATCGTGGTATTATGGTAAGGTGGTAAGGTGGTTATTTTCCCATCCTACCTCTTACCTACCCACCAGCTAGCTATCTAGCTAGCTATGTATGTATGTATGTAACTAACTAGATAGGTACATGCGTAGCGTAGAGAGAGTATGAGATACTGTAGTACCTATGTAGATAGCCAGCTACGCTACGCTACGCAACGCATACCTACGACATTCCATTCCGTAGCTACCTACCGTTTCCGCGATGCGATGCGGGCAGCAGCGCGACGGCGGCTCGGGTTCTCGGTGAAGGGCGCCGAGGCTTGCCGCGTCCACTTAACTTCGACCCGACCTTCCAGAAGCAGGCGGGATTGGTTGCAGGCAGGGGTCGCCCCAGAAGCAAAACTGACCACTGGTGACCCGATTTGTATGGGCTTGTCTCTCAGCTGCACGCTACGTTGCGCGCTCTTATGGGCTGTCTCATTTCGGCAAATCTGACCCAAGCCCGCCCGCCCCGCCTGGCTTCTTGGAGGAGAGGGGAATGTATGTAAGTAAAGGAAGAGGGAAAAAAGGTACTAGGTATGTGTGTTGGAATGGCGATACTTGACTTATGTAAGTGTATGAAGAATTGAGATATGTAAGCAAGCTAGATAAGTAAGTAGGTGGCGTAGACAGAACTTACTAAGTACCTAGAAGGGGAGGGGTGAAAAACAACTATACCCAACGTAACGGAACATATGTGCAGTACAGTAGGCATTGAGCGGGATTCGCACGTCAGAGGCGGACGGGGAGAAAACAGTGAGAAAAAAAAAGACACTATAGGTAAAAAAAAAAAAAAGCTGGGTAAGAATTGGAGAGTTACCAGGATCATTAGCCGTGTCTGACCGAGGAGCCCGATAACATGTGCCATTTACTTGGACACTCGCTACCAGAGACCGGCCGACCGACTTAACCTCACCGAGGCAGTACCAAGCGAATGATACGATGAATAATAATGCGCGCTGTAAGGTAAAGCAGCAGCGCAGCGGAAATTTTCTCGCCCATTTGAATCGACACTGTCTCGGGACCCTTCCGCCGGATATGTCAGGTGAAGGCGGGAAGCAGACCGTGCAGCAACAGCAGCGCGTTCGTTATCGTCTGTCACCAACCAGAGGCCGCGAACGTTGGCGATCAAGCCTCAACCAAACCCGGCTGGTGTAATCAGATGACAGATGGACAGGCCGACTGCATCAACCCCGTAGTCGACCCCGTCAACCTAGTCAACCCAGTCAACCCCGTCAAGTCAACCCGGCAACCGGTCGAGACCGAATCAGCCAAGTTGCGAGTCGGGGCTGACACGAGAGAAGTGTCTGATGAGATAATCTGCCTGCCTACCAAGATATTACCTAGCGTTTCATCGGCTATTGTTGTTGTTGTTGTGGTGGTGGTGGTGATGGTTGCCGTGTAGCAGTTGGGCTCGTGTTGCGGCGTCTCGTCTGAGTGGCCTGGAGAAAAGGAACAATAAAAAAAAAGGGAATAGTTTTAAGCTCGTCCCAACCCCCTGTTCCGGCTACCTACTCGGCCATCAGCAGCGAATATAAATGCAGGGAAATTCAACGCGACCCCATTGGCCGAATATTGCTGTCGGGTGATGGCGCAGCAGGGAAGAAACAGTGGGAAAGAAGGAAATAGGGAACATGGGAAAAGAAAAAAAGGAAATAAATCAGAAGCAGGAGAGAGGGTCTCTCCCAATTTTCCGGGGCAGGAGGTCGTAATACATGAAAATAAGGGTTGCAGGTTGCATATAGTGGTGTACCTACTCTATGGCGTCGTCCACCTAGTCAACCGCTCGCGTGCGTCGGTCCCCCCGCGTTTCCTGTCGCCTCACTCTTCCATTCCTCTGACCGTTTTATTTTCGTAAACTCCTTGTTGTCCCCCCTCCCCCCTCCCCTTCTAGAGCTCCTAGTGTGTGTGTATGTGTGTGTGTGTGTAGTCGCGACCTGAACATGGCCGACAACACTGACATTGCAGGGAGGAGAGGGGGGGGATGAGGAAGGGGACAGAGACAGAGACAGAAACAGAGAGAGAGGAGAAAGCGTATCGCCCGTGGCATAGTGAAGTCTCCATGCTCCGTCGTCGGCGAGATCCGTATGGTCGACTAAGCCGGGCGATAGCCCCAATTGGTAATTTGCGGCTGGTTTTGTTTCGACGAAGCAGCATTCGTTGGTCATGTACATGTGTACCCGGGAGTTGGCAGGTAACATCCGCCGTAGCCTGAGAGAAAATAAAAATAAGAAAAAAGCTGGTCCCGTTGTCTAAGAGTCTATCTATGTGAGAAATTTTAAATAATCTCACTCACTGTCTCCGCAGATATGGATGAGTGAGTATGCGCTCCGGCGTAAGTTATATTATTCGAGGCAAGTTCAATATTCCCACGTCTTCTCTAATAGGCCGAGCCATGGTTGTAAGACGGTAGGTATAGTATATGAAGTTGGGCAAATCGCAAAGTGTACGTGACATCCCTGTTACCAGAAATCTTAGTAACCATCACTTATAGCTGGTCGCAGCGTGGTTAAACCCCTACCCGGGAAGGGCTTCCAGCATTGTACATGGTTCTCGGGTCACACTCGGATATAGGATCGATATAAGCCCAGTAGATCGATATAAGCACAGCACTAGGCATATCCAAGGCGACTAGCGTAGACATACCACTATACCGAGTCCTCCTTAGTCTAGTTCACGTGTTGGACTGACGACACATACCTACCAAGTACACGTCGGGCTTCCATGGCACGCCCACACGCGCTACAGCTGGGTACATAGTTGCATCCGGCTTGTCGCAAGTCTGGTTTCCCGTGGGGAAGAATATCATGATGTCGCGGCGGCGAGATTGATAGTGTTCGAAGGAGGGTGACGAACCAACCCGTTACGTGCTGCTAATAATAAAAGCATGTCATCAGCGGGACAGGATGCCAATAGGGGTGTGATCTGGGAAGCGGGTCTTAGAGAGATCGGGGACCCGCAACACATCCTCGAGCCTGTCAGTCAGGCCTGTCAGTCAGTCAGTTAAGCCTGTCTAGGTAGAAACCTGCAAGGAGAGAGAGACAGAGAGGGACTTTAGTTATCTCGGCCGGGACACTAGATAGGTCCTGTCATGGCCGTGATAGGCAATTGGGCAGCGTGCGTAGTAGCTCCAGTTCCAGTTCCAGTCCCAGTCCCAGGTCCCAGTTCCAGTCCACCAGGATCACCAGGATCGAGGTTCCTCCCGTGGTGTACAAGCGTATGCTGTATGTATGTATGCAGCGCTTCGCGATGAGAGCCCGGGGCGGGCGCGCTCTCTCAGCTCTGCCGTTTCAGGGTCCTATCCTGTGTTATCCTGTGCTAGCCCGTGCTAGCCAGCCATGGGCTCTCCCAAGGGCTCGCCGTGGGCTATTGCACTTACATACATACCTACCTCACCACATGGCGGGCACAGCGTGACCAGAGTACATACATACGTACATACAGACTGCGACCTATACCATGTTCGAAACATCTCCACACGCAGGCGCGAGGTACATGAGACTTGAGTTCCAAGACGACCGTCTCTGACTTGCAGGATCCAGCTTCCTGATGTAACTCGTATACATGCCAATGCGACGGGATCATGATAATGGGACAGGTAGCTAGCTAGCTGGGCTCGGTAGTTCAGTCTGTCAGTCGGTCAGTCGCGGGAGTGATGGCCATGACAGCGGCCATGATTGTGGCAGTGAGTAGTATAGCATGGTTTCTGAATGAGTAAATAAAATAAACATGGGGAGAGAAGAGATGAACGAACAACTGAACCGAACCCCTGACGTTCTCGAATCTACATGTAAGTCTACATGTATAAGTATGGTCTGTATGTAATAGTAGCGAGTCCTTTTTTGCTCTACATCATACCTCATATCTACCTACCTACCGACCTACCTACACTACAAACCGCCTACCCACACTCGCTGCTCCGTGGAGTCGTCCTTAACAATCTCTATCCACACTCGTTCCAGCCAATCTACTCGGTCGTCAGTCGAGCAGGACCCAAAGTAGTCAGTCTTAATAATACCCTCATGCCACCAAGACCGACCTAGACAACCCCAGACAACCCAGACTGCCAGGTATACACGCTACCTTATTACGGCTGTGTCTGTCTGCTTTAATGCGTAGAGCACGACAGCTCCAGGTTTTCTCGTGCAACTACTTATGTGTCAACGCCTATGAGCTAGGTATCTGTATCACATTTGAGACGGGTCCCCCATACATGTAAGTTGTATATTACTGCATACTACCCTCGTCTCTTTCTAGACTATACACCATACATCAGGTATAGACGCGAGAATCACCTACGTACCTACATATTACATACTACATAATCCATACTACCTTACCTAGGCATGGCAGGGAATAGTGCTCTATCCGCTTCTGCATACCCGCGATAGCCTTCACCTCGTGTAGAGCACTACATACATACATACCTTGTTGTGGACTTAGCTTACCTACATACTTCAGGTGGATTCTGCCCAACGGCAACATCCACTCTTTCCCATTCGTCTCTTGGCCGTCCGCTACGGTACTCGTCTAATATCGATTCGCGCCGTCTAACGCATACTACACCACCCGCGCGCGTTGTGTTGGTTTGGTTTGTTGTATCACAGCCCAACTCCAGCACACACACTCTCTCTCTTTCTCTCTGCTCGTCAGCGTTGGGCCTTCATTCGACCACCTAGGTTTAGTTTAGTCTAGTCTCTCTACGGACCAACCGAGCGAGCAACCAACGTGGCCGCCAGTCTGTCTTTCAGTATGAGGTAGCTATTACGCGCTGACGAGGAGTGCCTAAACGCTATGCATCCAGCACCGTCATTGGCAGAGTCGTTCCCCAAAAGCACCAAGACGGATGATAGAACTCAACATGTCTACGAGACTCCCCAGCAGCCTCGCCTGCCACACGCCGCCCACCTTGGACCACCCGAGCCCTTGAAGATCGAGAATCACTCGGATTATTCTGTCAGTCAGTCTTCGCCGCCCATGAGGAAAGATACGGCTTCCAGCACTTCGACCAATGCTTCCGACACGACAGTCGTTACGACTACTTCGACTGACACATCCACTACAGCCTACAGTGTCGAGTCGTCCCAGTCCATCTTCTCCGTCAAAGATGGTTCCGAGATTTCGAGCAATCGTCGAGCGAGCCGCCGACGAACTGGTCCTCTCTCCGCGGCGCAGAGGGAAAAGGCTGCCTTAATTCGCAAGCTGGGCGCCTGTCCCGATTGTCGTAGGCGTCGAGTCGCTGTAAGTAAACTAGATTATTATTATTTTTCAACAAAATGAGTGACTCGTCCGTTTGTTCGTCTTTACCATACGAAAGCATGCAACTTACACGATCCCACGTTCAAAGTGTCATCCCAATCATCACAATATGTCTTGGGAAGAGGCGGTGCAAAAGTACCGCTCGTCAAGTCCGCTTCAGGAGCTCGCAAGCCTTGCCGGGCGGCCTATCAGTCCGGCGCCGAGCCAGATGAGGCCTCCTCCTCCCCCTTATGCTCAAAACTCACAGGAAATGGATGTCGATCCGAGTCCTGTTACCCCTAATCCGCAGTCCACTCCAGGTCGGGTGTCTCCCAACGAGACGCGGAATAGTAGGACACCCCTCCCTTCGGGACCCAGGAGTTTAGAGAGGCATGTGCCCATACCGAGCCCGCTTGGGGGTTCGCAATCGCCATACTCGATCCCGCACGTCGGGCCGATCAAGCACGAGCTGGAAAGCATAGCTTCTAAGGTGCTCTCCTCGCCATATAGGAGTCGGTATTCTAACGTCTACGCACTCCTAATTTATTGGCAGGACGAGCACGAGTCGGTCACAGCAGCAGCGGTGGAGGAGCTAGCCGAGGTTTTCCAAAAGTATTATCACTATGTGCCTGAGATCATCAAAATTCCCACAGCCACACGTGATAGTTACCCTAACCTTTCGAGATGGCTATGCAGGATTATCACCGGGTACATCGACAAGAACGACACGAGGGATACTTTGATGATCGTATACTACAACGGCCATAGCTACTTGGACGACAACAGGGAGATGGTTCTATCGAGGTGAGGGAAATCCCCCGGCAAAACGGTCTAAAGGCGGTTATTGACGACGCTAGTTCACAAAATCGCGATAAAGCTGGGACGATCCGCTGGAACGGGATCCAACACCTACTAGAAGATGCGAATTCGGACACGCTAATCATAATGGATTCGACCTACTATCCAGCGACAAAAATGGTCCGTCGAAGAGGTGTTCTGGAACTGATAGCAGCTTCGGCCTTTGCTGGCTACTATCATCCTCACGAGCACGGCCTCTTCACCAGGGCACTAACCGAGCAGCTTCGCCAGCGGGCTAACACGCGTTTCCCCAATACGCTATCCGCGGCCGAGCTACATTCGAAGCTGCTCGCGATTTTCCCCAAGCTTATCCTCGACAGGTATCCGGAAAAGGGGGCAGCTGCAGTGTTTCCGGCTCCCCTACACATGCAGACCTCGGGCAACGCCCGGCTCCCTTCCATTACGTTATCGCCGTTACCACTTGTCTCTAAACCGCACCCGCTTCCCGAAAATGCGCACGGCGGGTCGCAGGTGACACTATCGCTCCGTCTAACGGACGAGCCTTTCAGCCTCGAGAGCTGGGCCGAGTGGTTTCGGATGATGCCCGAAGGTATTCGGGATGTAAAAGTCGACGGTCCCTATACGTTTAGATGAAACTACAGTTGCATTTTCCCGGAAACTTTACTGGTCCTATTATCTCCTGCTACGACAGTTAATAATCTTTATTGCTATTGCACTTTCTCTCCTGAGAAAGGTATTTCGAAACCTAAAAAAAAAGATCCCTGGCCAATATTATTCATGACGAGACGATCTACTACTCCTACGGCATACTTCTATATAACTCGGGTATCTTATCCACGGATACAAAATGCAGGGGGCGAGGAAGGACGGTGTGGTTGTTGTTGTAATTCTTTTCTTTTTATATTTCCTCTCTCCGTCCTCGATATATCCGTGCTGCGCTAGAATGTTGTTGCGAACTCTCATATAATGGACAACTTTCGTTGCATACTTTGGGCTCCTTGCGTTGTCGATCACTCGTTAAATCCAGGTACTTGAATTCTTTCCAGGGAGAGGGGTGGGTGGAGGGTGGGCGGATAACTCATTATTGCTCCATATCTAACGAACGAACACTATACGTTCTATTTTTCTCCCCTTGACACGCCTTAACTCACAGATCCCTCATAGAAAAAAGCCATATCAACTATCCAATCTATAACAAAAAAACAGAGCAAAAGACCTCACAGCTCAAACTACAGTCTACAGCTTGCAGCGAACCGTCCAAACCCGCCTCGCGAGGCCCGTACCGTGCATCGCCGCGTCTCCAACTACTCGCAAAGTCTTTCCGCAGCCAACAAGCATATGCCCAGAACGAAGTGCCGTTTCTTCGTTAGTCAGCCCAGAAAGCAGCACGAGCAAACCAGGAAATTCTACAGGAAATAACTAGAAAGAGGAAGAAGCATAGAACAGGAAGCAAGGCCAGATTCCACCAAAAAAAACACGAGAAAAAACCAGCCAAAAAAAAGAAGGGAAAAAAACACACATGCAACACCACACACCACTCTACCGTACCGCACCGTAGCCCATGACACCGTAACGGGGATTATATTCCCTTCACCGGCCGACCGACCGAGCTGACCAGTCGGTCGGGAACCGCGGCTCCCTCCTCTCCCTCCTCACCTTATCGTTGTTGTCATTTTGTTAATCCCCGCATATCCGTACACATGTCCGGGACGCGTAACTTACGTAGGTTGGTTAGATAGGTCCCGCTCATGCATGGGGTATGGTTGGAATGGTGTGGTATGGTATAGGCATTGGAGGCATGGAGCATGGATATCTGCATTGGCTCTGCATAGATAATTACATGGTATAGGTAATTCCAACGGCGGGCAACTATTGGGGTAGTAGTGCTAGTGAATAGTAGTTAGAATGGGTGGTAATAGTCTCACCGTGTTACCTTCTGGGTTGGTCTTGTTGTTGTCAGTTTGTCGAGTTGTCTGGATGTCTATATATGCATGTATGGATATTATGTACGTTTATATATATGTATGAACAAATCACTGCTGACGCGCTTACACGCTATCTATGTATGTACGTCTAATCCTCGCCTAACGGCATACAACCTAGGTTAGCGGGCGAGCGGCCGGCTACTTGGTCTGCTACGTATCTGCGGCTTAGTGGAAGAGCTCGACATCACGGTCTATATATCCACCACCTAGGTATGGGGATATGGGGGAGACAGGTGTGAAATATCCACCTGAGTAAACAATGCAATATAAGCTGCAGACGCTGATCCGGGGTTAAGAGTTTCGGGTCGTGATCAGGGGTAAGGGCCAGAGTGAAAGTTCTAGCTTGATATCTCCCGATTTGACATATTCCTCACGCGTTCTCTCTTTCTTACTTACATACTACTCCCCTCTATTTCCTATTAGTTTTCCCTGTATGCTCGGTTATTCTTCCCATGGCCGGGCCATAACCGGTCGTCGACTATCAACCTCGCCCCCTCCTCCGGTCCCGCCAACTCAGCGTCCCTAAATCAGGCCATCCCTCTCCAACGGCAAGGACCAGACATACATAACCTATCGCGGTGGCACAGTCCAGACCGATAGACAAAGCAAGGCCCGACCAGCATATCGGTAGTCACAATACCTCGCTCCGCGCCCGATCTGACGTGCATGATATCACCAATACGATACGGGGCACCACTTTATCCTGTCCTTGTCCTGCCTCCCTGCCTTGCCTCCCCTCCATCTCTCCCTAACGACTTCATTCGCCTTGCCTCCCCATCCTCGCCTTCATACCACCTCACCTACATACCTGTCTCGATCCTACTCGTCGCCCCCCAACGTTGGGGGTCAGAAAAGAAAACACAAATTCGGTTCCGTTGTCTAGGCCTTAACCACCCCCCCCTTTCTAACCCCCCTCTCCCCAATCCAATCGCATTCATGCCCGTCTGTCTCACTGCCGACCTGCATGTGAACGTGCATATCGGTATACGACTCTGTTATTCCTGTTTTAGGTAAAATCCTGTTGGCTGGTTGCGATGGCGGCCGGCAGGCTGCGCCGTCGAGAGGGAGAAAGAGAGAGAGGGAGGTAAGTTCCGTCCGTCGGGTTCTCGACGCTGATCAATATCGAATCGAAAAAGCGGCAAACCCGACTCAGCCCAACCAGGTGCTCGATCCAAGTAGGTACCTAGACATGCACGTATGTGGCTGGCTGGCTGGCTGGCTTGCAGGCAGGGTGACTAACTAGGCCGCGGTCTCTTCGCCGAGAAGTACATACTGTATGTATATACCTGGTCGCCGGACACTTACTCATCATATGCTGTACACCCCATACAATTAACACGTCAAAGTTGAGACTCAGTAATATCCCTACGGCACTTACACACACAACTTATACGCCTTGATATTATGCGGGGTCACGAGGCTGAGCACATGACTAACCTATACTTTTAATTCTAGTTTTGTATCACTCTTTTATTTTCCCTTTACTCACTTCTCTATCTACCTTATTTCTGCCAGAAGGGAAATACCATACAGCGCATATATCTCTATAAATTCGAAATAGTGACTGACCAAACGGCCAACCGACCAGAGCCTGAACTTAACGCTGTCACCAAAATCAACATCAAAGCTTTAGCTCTTTAACGTCTTATATGTCTTATACAGGCTCTATGCAACGGGGGTATAAACAAGGGAGTAACCATTTCCTTTTTGCATTACATCACGTCATAACTTCCTCCTTGCCTGCTAGCGTAGATATAATTATGTAAAACAAAACCCAGACCGACCTCCCACAGTACGGTATGTGGCGGATTTCAAAATAAGGCTCTATGCAAGTGAAGTAGGATATATACTACATTCCACGCGCTCATCATGCCCGCTTATGGCACAGGTAGTACCAACGAAAATTACAACGCGAGTGCCAAGCCGGCAGTACCGACGACGGCCCAGGCAAAAGCGCTCATCCTGATGCTAACGGCGGCGTTGAGTGTTGTCAATCCAAGGATAGGCTGGGGCTCGTAGGTACCGACAGGCGTCGAGTCGATCGTTCCGTTCCAGCAGTACCGCTGGAAGCAAGTCTGACACGCCGCAGGGATATCGGTGCCTGTGCGCTCTAGACTGCGGCTGAGCACGGCGCATGCAGCGCAGGCAGGCCACTCCGCGTCGACGGTTGCGTTGCCCATGGTGGCGACGTTGTAGCCGTTCTGGATAAAGGCATTGCGCTCCTCATCCGTGTATGACGGGGTGAAGGTTGTCACGTTGCTATAGGCCGTGTAAGGCGCGAGTGGCATATACACGATCAGCGGCGGGATGTGCGCGTTCTCATTGCCGCCGGATGTGAACTCCGAGGTGTTGCACCCGAAGAAAGTCGGCTTTTGGTTCAGTTTAAGGTTGATGAATGTCTCCGCGTTTGGTATGCTGGGAAATTGGGTGCCATTTGCCATTTTGCCCATGCTACGTTCATAAGAGGCGCGCAGAGCCGTTCCATTGGGGAAAGCCCAGTAAGTGTCGGCGGAAGAATCGACGGCGAAGATGACGTCGACGGCGCGAACGGGCTGGATTAGGGGGTGCAGAGGAATGTTTTGCAAATCCTCCCCGCCATCGATGAGCGTGAGCGTCTTTTGGTTTGCGTCTGGGTTGCTATCTGGATTGTACTGGTAAAAGGGGTTGGGCTGCCACTCGGCAATATCGTCCTGGTTGTCACTAAGGTCCTGGAGAATCGATACGAGGGCGTCGGTGACAATGCTGGGAAGTTGAGTATCTGAGGTGTTCTGAAGCAGAAACTGGTTGAACAAAGAGCTACTCGTTCCCATGACGTATCCGTACTGATCAAACCCTCGAACACAGTGGCCGTCGTCCGGAACGGCACCGTTGCTGAAGTTGGAGCCTACGTACTTTGTGGGTGCGAATCCAAAAATAGTGGGATCAAAACTTCCCATTTCCCAGGGGTTGAATTCGAGGACGGTCGATTCCAGAGAAATGACGGTTTCACCAGGTTTACGCTCGTCTGCCACTAGAATTGGCATGGGCGTGTCGGCGGATACGAAATTGTCTGCATCGGCTATCGAGGAGAAAGTATAGCTCGGTCCACCGTCTCTAGCGTTGATGAGTTGATAGGACAGGGCACGTCCCCAGTAATCAGTAATCGAGGCTCCATAGCCGGCATCACGTTTGTCATCGACCTGATCGACGACATCATTCCAGTATTCCGCCGTGTTGACGATGGAGATTCCGCTATCCTCGGGACCCTTAAAAATTGAGTTGGAGAACTGCCATAGAGACGAACCGGGCTGGCCATCCCGCAGCTGGACAACAGAGGAGAAGTTGTTAGCGAAGATGGACCCAACGAGCCATCCACCGCCTGACAGACCGGCGAGGTAGGTCGAGGCCTGTAAAAGGTTGCCAATGTTACCGGGGTCGGTTGAACCCGGCGTCCGCGAGTCAGCCGCTGCAATGAAGCCAGCACCGTTCATGAGGGCGCGATAACCACCGCCCGACACAGCAATGCCGATATTAGGGACGACGGAGAAGTTGTTCGAGTTCGACTGCACGTAGTTGACGGCGTCGAAGCCGGAGATGTTGGCCAGCTTGAAGAAGGCCATCATTGGGTCGATGGTATTCGCCCGACGTTTCTTCAGCCATTCTACCTCTGAGGGCGAGAGCGTGGCGGCGCCCCGGATGGTGGGCTTCGTCGACGGGCAATCGACGGTGGCGGGCGCATAATTGCCAGACGGGCTGTCCGGCGCGGCTCGGCGCATCAATTCTCGGGCTACCACATGGCCGATGGGTTCGTTGGGTGCAGCGAGCGCGCTAGGAATTAGTGATGATAGCAATGCCAGAGGAAGTGCTGCTGTCGATAAGGAGGAGCGCATTGTCACACAATAATAACCTCAGACCAATATAGGCCAGGTCAGGCACGTATGAAGTTGACCAACAATAACTAGCGATAGCGAAGGGAGAGTCAATGTTGAAGGCGATGGCGATAGCGAACTTGAAGCAAGATTATACGGAACACTCGGAAATGATAGTGTGAATGAACTTGAATAAAGAAGAAAGAGAATCTAAATAAAGCTAAGAGCTCAAATCACGATGTTGCGAAAGATCGACCTGTTCCTACCCACCCGACCAGTCTAATTCCATGGCGACTTTTAAGTAGTCTTGAATGGGGGCAGGGTGAACAGCTGAAGCCGTGTAGGGACTCTTGGACGTTGCGTCACTGACCAGGTCCTGTAAGGGAGGTATTCTGCTAGCGTAGGGCAGAGCTAACAGGGGCTTAGCTAAACCCAGAACGGGAAACCCAAGACTAGCATCAAAATTAAGACTTGCAGATAGAGTGCTGAACGGGTGCGTCCTATTGGCGGCTGCGGTAAAACACCTCCACTCCAGGTACGGTGCCAGATCGCTAGACAGGCACCCGCATACCTAACTGTACCTGCTGAAACGCATGGCTTAGTAGCGAAATGCCCGTACCAGCCATGTGCCGACAGCCGGCTTAGTACTTGTCGTCCCATAGTTATTCGTCCCATTATGGTTATTACTTCATCCGTCATCCCAACCCTACACGATAATGTACTGCTACCACATTACGGCGTATATTGAATTGCCCG
This sequence comes from Nemania abortiva, assembly GCA_022578505.1. Classification (NCBI taxonomy): domain Eukaryota; kingdom Fungi; phylum Ascomycota; class Sordariomycetes; order Xylariales; family Xylariaceae; genus Nemania; species Nemania abortiva. The sequence goes on from MU392720.1 coordinate 18,197, forward strand.
AAGAAGCCAACCACTAGACGCAATGTTCCCGTTCTTGTTGGTGATTTCCAGTCTGGTCAGGAATGCATGCGTCTTGGCTCACTCTGTCTATTTCTGAGAAATCGACATCGGCACTAAAGATCTCAGTACGTAGTTAGGCGGAGATCTGCTTTGTCCGGCATTCGAAACGGATCCTATTGCAACCCCGTCAAACAAGCCAAACGACAACCCCTCCAAGAGGAAGCCGGTACATAAAAACTACCACCACTACTCCGTACCATCTGCAGTCATCTTCGTCTAATGCCATAGACAATGTAGGCTGCCTCCGTGGGGTTATAAAGAGAGGGGGATTCAGCTATGGTTTCGAGGCAGTGTTTCGTCGTCCCGGAGACGTTGATTGGATAGTCGGTCAGCATGTATTTGCTATACTCGCACAGCATACCGACCGACCTACCCGTACTGCATTAGTTATACATTGTCGTGTCGCGGTATAATATGACCCAGGCTGCCGCCTACCCGTCTCTATACCGAGCGTCTCGGTGGAAACATGCATTCCAATGGAGTGTCGAAGACGCCGTGGTACCATGACGGACACGCCAACGCCACGGGCATTGCTTGGCCTTTGACTGGACAACGCCGCCCCTGACTAAAAGCATAGCTAAGCCATGCCAATGCGAAATGCCAGCACATGGTCTTAGACCTCCCGAGTCTTCCGGACCCGACCATTGCTAGCCACCATCTAGCATCCCGTACCCGAGCTAACATGTCCAAATTTCCTGCTGTTTGATGGTGTCATCAGACCCAAGCTAGATGTAGTATGGAGTAGGACTGATTTATGCGTAAAAATCGCCGACCAACTGCCTAACTTAGAAGTTATGCATTGACCTGCGGAACTATTGATGAAAGTGACCTACATGCATAAAGGGTATTCACGGTTCGTTACGTTTTGATTTGGTGAGCCCAACCGAGCATTATCCAATCAGCCACCTTGTCCTCCAATCATACTACTCCGTAGGCATCTCTTTAATTCGCAGCTAATGTTCAAGATCCCAAGGCTGTGAACCCGTCTCCTACCAATACCATTCAGATGCGATTTATTTCTCCGGCGCCAGCCCATCAGCCACACAGCATGGGTCCCGACAGGGCTGGCGGCCTTACCCTAGTTATATATAGCATATAGCAATTAATGACTTCGTATTACCTACTTGGGCAATTGGATGTTCTCTCGTACCTTCGGACTCTTTGGATGCAGAAACGGCCTTGCCAAGTCATATACATACATAAATGCCAACTGCGAGTTTGATCCGGTCAGGACCTGTCACTGGAAATAGGCAGATACAGCGTTTTACGTAAGTGGTGTTGGTAAGTAACGATAGTATCTGTACGCGTGATCAAAAGGTATGAGAGGCTTAGCCAACATAGATGCGCCCAGTCGTTGGTCAGGAGGGGAAAACCTACCCTGGACCAAACAACATGGAAACTACCAACTGTCATTTACGTCAATATTCGCCATAAGCAATGTTGCCTTGATTGATTCGTAACATGATGCCAAATAAAAAATCATTCACTTCCCCCGCCCTGCTCACACGGATCCTCGATCCCGTCTAGTGATAGAATATATATTTATGTAGCGTGCTGAGGACCAACCTTCGAACTAGCGACAGAGAGAGGGAGAGAAAACGGCCTAAAACAGATCAATTTTGCGATTTAAGAATCCAAATCCTGAGTTACATGCGCGTCTATATCCTTGCTCTCCATAGATTGTATTTTGTATTCACTTTCAATCTTAATCTCTATTTCTCTTGAAACCCGAATATATGACCTGTCCTATTCTTACGACTAGAGAATGAGGAAAGTTATGCACATGATGAGCCTACGCCCACAAGTAGTCGGATCCTTTGCGTCCGCCGCCGACGTCAGCGCCGCAGAACTCACAACTCACCATACTGACTGACTGACTGACTGACTGACTGAGCTGTCTGTTGGTCTAAATAGGAGTATACATGATCTAAAAATAAGCATCGTCAAATGATAATGAACCAAAAAAATGAAAGCAGAAACGAACCAGACCATGCCTCTCTATTTAATCATCATACCCACTCTCCTAGATTCTCTGGGCGTCTGCCCTTTAGATCATATTTAGCCAAAGCGTATCCCCGTTAAGCTACGAGATGAACATATGAGAACAGAAGCCCTCATGTTCTGACGCCCACTGCCATAAGGCCACGGGCGTACAAGATTGGACAAAGAGACTGTTCGTGGATATTGTATGTGGTGCGTAGGAAGATGATTTTGAAGACCTTCGCGCAACAAGAATATATTACCTATCCATAAGTATAGCGCTCGTAACGCCTACTTTATCACATTCGCTCACAATTCAACCCCGAACCCATCGTAAGTCTATCTAAACACCCATCCGCCGATATATCTTTTCCTAAACACGACAAGATATACAAACAGATCTAAATACTCCTCGGTAGGGTCCGAATCATGAAGCGGAGTCCTTTAGTAGTGGGTTCCCGAGATTTTCACTTTAATGTAGGCGTTACTTACCCCTTAATACAGCTCTGCCCTCTACTTTTGGAAAAAGAAGGGGTAGGGGGAAAAGGAAGCACACGCATATGTATAGCCATGAAAATAAGAGAATTGTTGCTACTTCCGACTCACACGCTGCCTATTGCAATTTAACATGTTTTCTTAACTCTCAGCTGCGCTACTACTCTGTTTAGCTGTTGAACTAGTCGCGTATCCGTATACCCATGGGTTACGGTGTAAAATCAAAACCCAATAAGTCTCATCTGAGAGATAATAGCCATCAACCTGTGTATCCTGCCTAGAAATACACAAATAGTTCGGTAGGTGACTGTAACGGCAGGACTTCGCTGCCCCGTACAATGATGGTATGTATTATGTATTCCCGAACTCCACCGGATGCCCAAATCCCGAATAACCCATTTCTCTTTGCCTGCATTTCAAGTTCAAATTTAATACACCACGGCTCCTCTCATGGTTTCGCTTCAGTCACTAGTGTTGGGGCTATCCTGCGTTTCTTTTGTTGAGCGTTCGTGTCGTCTCTCTCATTCTCCATTGCGTCTCTCTTGACACCGGCCGCGATATTAGCGCTGCCTGGTGTCTCTGGTGGAGTGGTAATGGGAACACCGGTCACTTTGCCCGAATTGGTAGCCGTGATACTGGGCACACTTCCACCAATGAGAGGTGGATTGTTCATGACAGAAATTTGGGTGGCCACTGACGACGCCGAATTTGATCGCGTAGGTGATGGGGGTCGAGCGTTTACAAAGGATGCCGTTGGGGGCGGCGATGGAGCTGCAAATGAATTGGCTGAATTTCGATGCTGGTGGCCTGGAAAGGGAGAGGGCGGTGCAAATATTGAAGTTGGTGTTGGTATCGGCGTTGCTTGATTTGAGCTGGTACTAATTACCATTGATGAGACGTTCTTACCGCTCACCATTTCACCCTTATATTCTTGGCCCAGCTCGCCTGGTTCAAAGGATAGGGTCGAACAGAAACCATCCGAGGAAGAGATCAACAGTGTCGATCCATCACTCGACCTAGCAGACTATTAGAGAGGAGCCACAAGTTCAAGAAAAAACGCCCTTACCAGGTCAGATCAGTAAATGTGGCAAGATGCAAGTTGCTAACCACACAGATAGGTGTCGTCTGCTGAGTGTCGTAGAGAAGGACTGCGTCCTGCGTTGCTACGGCGTAGACCATTCTGTACGGTAACGCAAAGGTGGGTTTAGGTCCAATCGTGGACGCATTTGTTTCTACCGTGGGGTGTTTTGATGACGCTGACTTGTCGGGGTCAGAAGTCGAAGACGTTGGTGGCGGAGGCGGATCCATGATTGCCGAAGATGGCTTGGATATCGGCTCGGGGAGCGCTGGAATAGGATCTTCAGCTGATGATGTATCTATCGTAATATGCTGAGTAGTGGGAGGACTCTGCCGAAGAGTGTAAATAATAGGCGAACATCGGACAGCAACAGATGGCTTCTTATGACCCGGTAAATGGGCAATAGGAGGTTTGTTGATACCGCCTCGTGTATAGATATAGACGGTGTTTATCACTTCAAACGTGGATTTGAGGCCGTCAGCCTGGTGTTGTTGGACTTGATACTGACCGGCAGGTGTAAGAAGAAGACTGCCATCTGGGGTAAATGTTAAGCGCCTGAAAAAGGACGTCAGAGTCTCATTGGCGTAAAGATTGGCATTTCTCATCCCGATACCGCTGCTGTAGCCTGGTTTTGGGGAAGCCTCAGCTGCCATAGGCATTACAGCGGGGAGTGGCAGCGATGGCGCTGGGGATACGGATCGGCGGGAAGAGAATGAAGACCGTCTGCTATGACTAACCACACTAGGTGGATTCATTGGCAAGGGCACGGATTGTGGTGTTCCTGGCGCTGATAGCACTGGAGATCCAATTGACGCGGATGGAGTATCCACGGCAACTGCAAGCTGGGCGCGGTAATTCATATCTGGAGGTGCCGGGCTATTGGACGAGATGCGGCGATGAGGCATATCCATTTTTGCATGGCTGGCCACTTTTGGTGTTTCGGCGGCATGGTTCGTCAATGTATATTGGCCATCCTTCGTCTTTAGTGAGTATATGTGGACTGATCTATCTGAGGACTGTGTGGCAATATATTCGTTCAAAGGATCCCAAGTGACACCTTGAACGTAATGGCTGTGTTCGGCGATCTGACGGACGAGCACGCCTGGGGCATCGTCAGTATTCGGGCGTTTCGAGATCGAGCTGGGGAAACCTACCGGTAGCAGCGTTGTAAATGCGAGCTACATTATCCATGCTGCCGATGATGAAGTAAGTAGCATCGGGGGACCAGGCAAGGTCATATATCTCAGAACCTGTAGGGCGAAACATCTGTTTGGTTCGCCATGTCTCCTTATCTTCGATACCCTCGTTGCCAAAGGTAGTTGGATGGTGAGTCTCTGAAGGTACCCATAGAATCACATTCCCGTCATCGCCAGCAGATGCGAGGGTCTCGCCCTTAGGAGCCCAGCGAACAACGTTGACGGCCTGTGAGTGTTTCGCTAGGGTGGACAGATATTCGACCCGTCGCTCTTCTCCCTCACCGTCGACTTTCCAGATGCGTACACTATTGTCTCCTCCCGCCGTCGCTAGTCTCCCTTTGCCGTGCGGCTCGAAGTGGGCCGAGTAGATCGGGGCGTTCTTCTCATGCCAATTGATGATAAGGGGAGTCGACTTCATGGTGGCGGCACCTCAGCAGACGCAGGCATGAGGTGGTTGGTGGTTTGGTGTGGCGGGGATTCGAGATGAGCGAGTAGGCCGAGACGCCGGCGGAGATTATAACGAGCGTCGACGGGTGGACGTCGTTCGTATGCCGATGATAGCAAGCTGGGGTGTCGGAACTTGCCAAACAAGGCGTAGGCGGATGGTAGGTAGTTCGAGTAGTCAATGGAAATGTGACACAAACAAGGCCCCTAGTCAGGTAGGTGGATGGATGTCTTCGGCGGGAGAAAATGACAGAGAAACGTGGCAGACAAACAGCCGGACGGTCAGTCAACTTGAGAATACAATCCTTGACTCAATGTAGGTTTATGTATGCACTTTACTACGGCCGTGCCGTTGCGCCTTGAGATGCCGAGCAGGTTAGAAGGTAGATAGATAGAGGGCGTTGTCAAGAAGTTGAGAGGTGCAAGTGCGGGACACCTTTTGAGAGAGGTAGGGGTTTGAATTATTACGGTATCTAGGAGCTATGTGTAGACGCGAGTAGGGGTAGATGGTGGTTTGTAGATTAATGAAGACGATTGAGGATGGGAGGCGACAATGAGTGAAAGGGAATTGACTTTTTTCGTTTGCGTTTGTTGATGGTCTTTTGCTGTTGTTGGAGGAATGTCAGCAGGTCGGCGAGGCAAGGCAAGGTAGGGTAGCTTACTTAGGTGGTACCTTAGATAGGTAGGTAGGTTTGTAGTTGGTAGGAGGCGGATAGCTACTTACCTAGGATTGAGATAAGTACACAGCAAGTGAAACCGCCATCCTCTTTACCTAATCTATCTTGCATCAGAGTTGAAGCTAAGCAGTGCCCGTGCTTTCAGGAGCGGTGCTGTTTCTAGTGGAGGCACTGGAGGACGAGGGGAAGCAACGGGGGCGCGTTCGACCGCGTTCTGGCCAATCATGATGTTAGGCTGCCCATTAACTGGTCTGGAGGGCTATAGTACGCCGTGCCGCCGCAGCCTGTATGCCTGTACTGCTCGCTGTACGATGTAGCCTGCCTGTCTTACCTCACAATATGTAGAGGCGTGCAAGCTAGGTACTGTAACCATACAGCATACAGCATACCTACCTCCTATTGTATCGTAGATATTATCAATGGGAATCATGACATTGCTTAGCACTTGTATAGCAACCCACTTCCAAGCGGCTGGAGGTAGGTAAGTCGCAGCAACTTTATTATGGAACCTGCAATATTCTCGGTGTTGACTTTACCTTTTTGCACCGACGGCACAAGTAAAAGTGCTATGCGACTCGCAGTCATTTCCCCAATGTAGTTCAATCATGGCGAGGAAATACGCAGGTATGACATTATTCTCAAACTTCGGCGTCGCACGTATGATACATGGCCCGGGCTTCAGGTTTAGAGCATCAACCAGGAATGCAAACCATTTCGACCCGCGCAGGAGGAAGATCCCCTGACTTATAGCACTTGTAGAGTGCTTCAAGCGGATTGCCTTTCATTGGTACCAGGCACGGCAGCCGTCTTGGCTAGGGGAGCTACCTACCTAGTCTACAGCATACCTACATGGATAGTGCTCGTCATAAGCAAGCAACACGTGATACGGATGCTGTCTAACCAGTGGGCAGCCAATGCACATATAACTAATACATAAATCAAAACAATTTGACTGTTACTGGCGCTGGCAGGCAGGCACTGGTTTGTTCTCTACCGATTCGCTGGGCTGACCCAAGCCACATGCAGTAGCAAGTTGAGTGAATGTTTCAATTGAAAGCTCAATCGCATCGCTGGAATGGGATTGGTGGTTGGCAACCAAGATGACCAAACCGAAGGCGCCGAATCTGCAAACCATTTGAGACGGCCTCCTCTTTACAAACCTACTATCTTCTAGGCAGGGGATTCTCCCTGGCCTAGAACTCCAACTCCACCAAACAAACGAATTTCTTGAACATGTCCCTTTTTTTCTTCTTCTTATCTTTATTCCCTACTTCTCTTTCTTCCCTTTCCCCCGTTTGTCTAGGTTGTCTCGGCTTCGGATATATCTCGCTTGTTTTCTTAAGCCCCTCAATGTTACATATCAGACATCGTCTCGTGATTCCTATTAACAGAAGCGCCGTCGCTGCTCATAGGCGATATAGCCTATTCACCGCAGCTTATACTTGCGCCGTCGCCCCAGTCAACCGATTTGGACTGTCTAACTGGTCGACATATCCTTGCGAAGCTTATATGCTCCATGGGAAAGCGGTGTGTGCACAGTATCTAGGGAATCCCTACAGATCTCCTCCTACGTTGCATAGTAGACCCTATACTTATGTCTGTGGTATGCATACCATCATGGATGCCTTATCATACACTGGTAGTGTACGGTCCGCCCTGGTTGTCTGGTTGCATGACTGACTGCTGTATCGGTAGTTCTAATACCGTAATGCAACAGCGTGCAGCGGATCGTGTCAACTTGCTCTTCATTGGGGGTGGGTACGGATTGGGGTAAGTAGGCATGTAGGTACAGTATTAATGACGCATAAGCCATTTGCCTCTAACTAATGCAGCTGATCAACCATTCTGAACCGCATCTGATAACAGTACTTGATGTCTATCAATAGTGCTTCCCTACCCGGAATCAGGACGTTCCAACTCGGTAAACCTAGCCGGTACCTGTCGATTCTCGTTAGACAGAGATGATATCTATCTCATGGCAATTGGACTACCCGGAGATCTCTGCCTAGCGTTTTTACTCTCTGGCTAAGAAACTGATGTTTATTTAACTTGCCTAAGTAGGTATGTAAGTTCTTGTTCCCTCATTGACAATTTGGAACCCTCACTTCTCTTGCATGCGAGTTATCCTACGCTAAGCAGAGTAGTCGTTTAGTCGTTCAGAGGCATTCTATTTGTTTAGAGAGTTCATACCATTTATTACCTGCCATGCTTATTGGCTATTATCATCCCCCGCCTTGCATTGAGTCATGGTCACCAGTTGCATCCTTCTGCTCTTTGGTAAGCCTACCAAGGAGCTCTCTCTATTGTGGTTTCGGTCGTATCATTGGGAGGGGAAAACATACCCAGTTTATTGGCTGCTGTTACTATCGACTCTTGCCGCTAGGTATGTACCCCGTCTGAGACCTCATCTTATTCGAGCGGCGTGCTCCATAATCTCCGTATGCTACCTACACGCCGTCGTCGGCCGAGCATTCCGTTGTGCTATGTATGTGGGTGACGCTGATAATAAGCCGCCAAGAGTTAAGCTGTTGGATCGCGGTGCATCTTGCATCTCGCATGTAGTCGTAGGACGCCATATATGGGTAGCGTAGCGCACTTGTTATTATAATATACCGTTTTGCGGAGGACGGCCGCAGTTGTCAAATTGTCTTGTCTTGTCTACAACCGCTACGACCTTAACTACCGCTCGATAGGTGGGCAGATTCGGTGCTTCTCGCTACCATCCCACCCGGTTCGGTAGAATACTGCAGTCCTACCACCCTTTACGTACGAAAGCATACCTCCATACGCACTTGTGACCGGTTGCATAGTTCGCCATGTGAGACCGGTTCGTGGAGCTGCTTTGGACGTTGCCCTCGTTCCTCTTGCTTGCGTGCTTCGTATGTCGTATCAGCACTATATTAGTGGGCAGCCGGGGCCATCTAGATAGTTATTGGAAATCAAGTCTTATACTTATCACCTCCTGCAACTAGTCCTCCCGCACCTCCTCTTCATCATCATGATTCATACCTGATTCATACCTAGTTCATACCTAGCTTTTGCTTTTTGTTTTGCCACAGTCTTTTTTATTGCGAAGCGGGACATTTCAGCTTCAGCTTTGTTGATTTCGCGCCTCGTTCGAATTGCGAGCGGCGCTGCAGACTGCCTAGCAATACATACAGTATTATAGCACTGTATTACATCTTCCCATTGTTCAGAATTCAGGGTCAACCAACCCCTGACTCTGCCCTGACCTCCCTCTGCCCTAGTGAACCAAGCTTGCTACGCTACCTAGACAACCCCCCTGTGACGCAGACCAAAGTGGCCCACAACCTACTGCACGTCGAAGCTGAGATTTCCTATCTTGGATCCGATACATTGGAACCCAAACCGCTTGGCACCCCAATTGTGGCAAGTTGGAGGCTGAACACGCCCTCTGATTGACTGGTGAATTATAATTTAAATCCTACGAGCTGCTTGCCCAGTGCCCGCCGCTAGCCCGCACTATGAGTCAATCGGCGACCAGACCTCATCCTTAGTGCTTGTGTTGTCGAGTTTGTTTTCTTAGTTTTCTCTTGAATAATTTTTTTTTTTTCGATAGCTATTGTCCTCTTGCGCATGCCCATTCCTGTGTCACCAGTCTGTGACTCATGCCGCCGCTGGAGTAGCGCTTCCTGCTCGCCCTAATCACATCTCTCACGCTACGTATTCGTCGGTGAAGGGGCGGATAGTTGCTAGTGTTTGGTGTGGTTGTCTTGCGAGACGCCCGGCATTGCCTGCCAATGGCCCACTATTGCAAATCCTAAGTTGTCGAGACAGTGAATAATTCGAAAAATTCCGGACACCGGTCAGTCAGTCACTGTTCGAGGGCGTCTTATAAGTTTCCGTCGTCCCGGATTGTCTGACCAAGGGACCACCTTCGGATTAAGGACGCTAACCTGGTGTCGTACAACCTGATTTCTGCACTGCGCGTGCGCTAAGCGCATATTTCGTCATGCCCGACGACAAAGTATTACTCGCATCTTCAGGCCTAGGCCTGGGGATTGTCGCCGCATTTTCGCTACCCGCAATAATATATCTCAATAAACAGATCCGCAATCGAACGCCCAAGTCTGACGATTACGAAGATAAGGATGGTCAAAGTAGTGAGGAGGCCGTTAAAGCCTTTAGCACTAAGCTCCCCAAGGCTTCTATATTGGTATTGTCGATAACTGGACTCTGCATCTCTATCGCCCTCGCCGTTATTTCGACACTGAGCCCCCGGGGCCAGGCCGATGGTTTGTTTCTGGAGAATTGGCTGGTTGTGCCAGGCTGGGTAAGCAAAAATGTCGAGAAGTGGTTACCACCAATGGGCTTACATGGTTTGGTAGGCTTTCTTGACTTTCCAGGCTATTTGTATCACGGCCACCCGGAACTCGGTAGACGCATATAACCTGGGTATATACTCAATGGTCTCTTGCTTAGCACTGGCCGGTGTTTTAGCATTCCAGGATAATCTAATCGCTGTCCGCCTATGGAAACACGATGGTCTTATTTTCGCTATTCGTATTGCTGAAATCTTAACCGTCGTGTGTCTAGGTTTTGCGAGCTTGACGATTCCTCGACGGCCCGACGTTTTCTATGAAGGCGAGCTTGTTGATCGGCTCTACACTGTCTCGGCATGGAGTAGATACAATTGGAGCTGGACATCTACTGTCCTGAAACTAGCAACCAAGAAGAAAAACCTCGATTTGTCTGACCTGCCAAGACCTAACCACATCGCGAGATCTAAAGACGCCACAGCCGAGTGGGAAAGCCATAACTTCAATCACCCGCTATGGATTTCAGTCATTCTGGCGCATAAGTGGGCGTTCGCGCTGCAATGGGGTATGAGCCTGGCAGCCGCCGTCCTAAACTTCGCACCGCAATGGGTTGTACTACAATTACTACATCTCCTCGAGCAACGACAAGGCCGCGAGCGCATTGGCTATGAAGGCTGGATGTGGGCTATCTGGTTGATGGTGGTGATTCTTGCTCAGTCGTGGATTGAAACGCTTCTCTTCTGGCTTTCTTGGGCGGACATATGTATACCGATTCGCGCTCAATTATCAGCTCTTATTTTCCAAAAGGCAATGAGAAGGAAAGATGTAAAAGAAGCGAGCAAGAAAAAGACGCCGACGCCTTCCACCGACTCCGCCGAAACTGTACCAGCGGGACATACGGCACAGCCTGAAGTTGAAGAGAGCAGTGCCGATGAGGCAGAGGTACTCAACAAGAACAAACAGAGCACCGTTAACTTGATCGGTGTTGATGCGAAGCGTGTTTCTGACTTTGCGAATTTCAACTGGATTTTCCCTTCCTCCCTCTTCAAGCTTATCGTTTCCCTCGTATTCCTCCTCGATCTTCTGGGTTGGAAATCGCTCATTGCTGGCTTCGCCACTATGCTCGTGGTGACACCTATCAATATCTATTTCTCCAAGCTATACTCTGATGCACAAGACAGGTTGATGCATGTCCGCGACGAGAAGATGGGCGTTGTTTCCGAAGCTCTCCAGGGAATTCGACAAATAAAATTCTCCGCCCTCGAGCCACAATGGGAAAAGAAAATCGGGTCGGTAAGAGAAAGGGAGCTAACCTGCGTCTGGGATGCGTTCAGGTACGATGTCATGCTCTTCGCCTGTTGGATCACGAGCCCGATTTTGTTAGCCGCCGTCTCTCTCGCCGTCTACGCCGCACTACACGGCTCACTCATTCCCTCTGTCGCCTTCGTCAGTCTGAGCGTTTTCAAAGCGCTCGAGCTTACTTTGTCAATCATACCTGAGTTGACGACTGATCTACTCGACGCCTGGGTATCCATCAAGCGGATTGACGCGTACTTGCAGGGAGCTGAAATCTCAGAAATCACACAAGAAGCAGACGAGATTTCATTTAGCAACGCTTCAATTGCCTGGCCCTCGGACAAAAACGCAGATGATAGTGAAGAGGACCCAGATCGGTTCATTTTGCAACATGTTGACGTCAAATTCCCGAAGGGTGAGTTATCGGTTATATCTGGCAAGACTGGCAGTGGGAAATCTCTTATGCTAGCCGCGGTTCTCGGGGAGGTTGATCTTCTGTCTGGCACAATTTCCAAGCCGCGGGCGCCTCCGCTTCACGAACGCCACGATAGTAAAGCGAACAAGGAGAATTGGATCATTCCAGGCGCCGTCGCATACGTTGCACAAATCCCATGGATTGAAAACGCCACGGTTCGAGACAACATTATATTCGGCCTGCCATACGATCACCATAGGTACAGAAAGACAACTGAAGTCTGCGCTCTGACCAAAGACATCGAAATGTTTACCGATGGAGATGAGACTGAAATTGGCGCTAATGGAATCAACTTGAGTGGTGGCCAGAAATGGAGGATTACGTAAGTTTCATTTTTAGGATCCTATTCTCAAGCCCGGGGAATTATTCGTACTGCACAGCACCTATATCGATCTCGTTATTATGTCATCAGAAGTCAATGCTAACGCTCCTACAGACTTGCACGAGCCATCTATTCCCGAGCCGGCATTCTAGTACTAGACGATATATTCAGTGCTGTAGACGCTCACGTTGGTCGACACATTTTTGAGAAATGTCTCAACGGTGAGCTTGGAGTTGGGCGAACCCGCATATTAGTTACTCATCATGTTGCTCTATGTGAATCGAAGACGAAATACCTGGTAGAGCTAGGAGAGGGGCGTGTTCTCAATGCTGGGCTCTTATCTGAATTAGAAGAGACAGGAACTCTTGAACACATCAGAAGCCATGAGCAAGGAGAAGAAGAAATTCGGCTTGAAGAAGCTCTCCGGGACGAGGAGGAAACGACCGCGGTTAATTCTGAAGAGATATCACAAATCGATACGGAAGCTGTTGAAGAGCCTCTCGCCAAAGTCCCTTCGAAAACAAACCAACCTCGGAAATTCGTCGAGGAAGAAAAGAAAGAGGAGGGTGCGATTAAGATCAGCGTCTATTCAGCATATCTCAAGTACAGTGGTTCATGGCCATTCTGGACGGGCGCCATCGTGCTGTTTCTCGTTGTACAAGGGCTGACGATCGGCCGCTCGTGGTGGCTCCGTATTTGGACGGGCATATACGAGGATGAAACATCGCAATTACCAACGGACACGCAGACATATGCGTACCAATATACGCTTCAACAGACCGCTATGAACCATATCGCTAAACCCATGTCGGTCGAACCGGCGCGTGGCATTACTTTCTACCTCGGCGTTTACATTGCTCTATCCGTTGTCACCTCAATTTTATCTACTCTACGATGGTATTACATCTTCAGCGGCTCTATCCGTGCATCTAGGGAGCTATTCGCCCGTCTCAACTTTATCGTACTCCGAGCTCCCTTGCGATGGCTCGATACCGTCCCAGTGGGACGCATTCTTAACCGATTTACCGCCGACTTCCACGCGGTAGATACACATCTCGCTTACGCTGTAGCTTTTGCTGCTAACGCTTTCCTCAATCTTCTCGGCGTTGTGGTTGCCGGTCTATTCGTATCACCTGTTATTATTTTCCTAGCTTTCGTTCTACTTGCCACTTCTATTATGTTCGCCAACCAATATCTCCACGCCGCCCGATCCGTGAAGAGGATGGAGTCTATCACCAAGTCACCCGTCTTCGAACAATTCGGATCCGCGCTCACGGGCGTACTGACAATCCGATCATTCAGCAAGTCGCAGACCTACATCGAGCGCATGTATCGCAGACTAGACGACTGGACAGCCACCACATGGCACCTATGGCTTTTCAACCGCTGGATGGGCTGGCGCATGTCCGTCGTTGGCAGTTTCTTCGCATCCTTCGTTACGATTTTCATCTTGCTCAGCCCCGACATGGACTCAGCGCTTGCGGGCTTTGCGCTCTCGTTTGCGCTAGAATTTTCCGGATACATCATGTGGACGATCCGACATTATGCCAATGCGGAGCTCGAGATGAACGCGGCTGAGCGTATCGTAGAATACACGGAGCTCCCGACCGAGGACCTCGGCGGCGTGCGGCCACCCGCCGCTTGGCCCACCGAAGGTCGCGTGGAAGTCAACGATCTCGTCGTTAGCTACGCTGACGACCTCCCGCCCGTGCTCAAGGGCCTCAACTTCTCCATCAACAGGAACGAGCGTATTGGCGTTATCGGCCGCACGGGAGCTGGCAAGTCCTCGCTCACGCTCGCTTTATTCCGCTTCATTGAAGCGCAATCAGGCAGCATCCTCATCGACGGCGTAGACATCTCCAAGATCCGACTACACGATCTACGCAGCCGGCTAGCCATCATCCCGCAAGACCCGGTGCTTTTTAGTGGCACCGTGCGCTCGAACCTCGACCCATTCGACAACCACACAGACGCCGAGCTCTTCGACTCCCTAGCGCGCGTGCACCTAATCTCCGAAGCCGAGGCCGAGGCCGCCTCCTCCCCCGGGACCCCCGTATCCGCCGCCCCCAGTGACTCAAGCCGGAAGAACACCAACATCTTCCGCAACCTCTCCAGCGCGGTCTCCGAGGGCGGGCTGAACCTCTCCCAAGGCCAGCGCCAGCTCCTCTGCCTCGCGCGCGCGATCGTCTCGCGGCCCAAAGTCATGGTCCTCGACGAGGCGACGTCAGCCGTCGACATGGCGACCGACGCGCTGATCCAGCGCTCCATCCGTGAGGAGTTCGGCGATAGCACGCTCGTCGTCATCGCGCACCGTCTCAGCACCATCGCCGACTTCGACCGCATCCTCGTGCTCAGCGACGGCCGCGTTGCCGAGTACGGGACCCCGCGTGAGCTGTGGGAGGCCGGAGACGAGGGGCAGGATGCAGAGAAAGGTATCTTCCGCGCCATGTGTGAGCAGAGCGGTGAACGGGAGGTGCTGAGGAGGATAGTGTACGGGGAGGACACAGCTATTAAGAATAAGGCGTGAGATAGATAGATATGCTTCTATTTACTCAGGGGCATCTTTTTTTTTTCCTGCATTTTCTAGCATTAATTTTCTAGCGTCGGTGGGTGGCCGGACTGGATAGGCAGGCAGGCAGGCAGGCAAATGTCTAGCGCAGCATAGAAGCTAGCTATGAGCTTGTATGCCTCCGAAACGGGATGGGAATCTTAGCGGGACGGTATATAAAATACTTAGTACTAATAACAAAGGATACTACGTGAAGATCAAGCACCGACATAAGTATATATCAAGTGAGAATGGTAAAGTGTGTTTTATTGAGAGCAGTAGACTAAGTGATGGTCTCAGAATGATTAACTTAGCAGCATCATCATCCGTCGTCGATCATCCCCCCGTCTGATTTTGATCATCCGATTTGCTATACCTTGGTGTTTTCATTGAGCTCCTAGAGATTTGCTGAAACGAATAGGCCACTTTTCATTAAGCCGGCCAATACATCCTCAGGCAATGTTGTATAGCAAAGCCATTAGATTGCAATGTTATAATTCATCAGAACAGCCACCATAAGGAGAAAATGTGCCGTGGCAAATAGAACGCAGGCACCTTCGTCTTCGATTTTGTTTTCGACCGGAACAACGTCCACCGCCGAAAATACTCGCCAATAGCGGATCTTACGGCAGACGTGCGGTGCCATCTTGGCATTCTAGACATTCGACCGGGTAGGCTACGCTTTTGATGCCTGTTGCAGCAGCAATTACTAGACCGCTGAAGGCCTTTAACCGGCGATTGTGTAAGTATTCAGCACTTGCCCTGCAATGGTCAACATTTTTTTGGCAAACAAGGCTTAGGCCTAGTGGTGAATTGTAGCTTCGTTTCCATTGACAACTGTGTTTAGCCATGCCTTCGTTTTCAAGGACCTTATCGAAACTGAGCTCCTAGCCGCATTCGTGACAATGGTCCTTGCAGTCGATGCGCGACGTGCAGGCGCCTACAGGGCATAACTTGTGGGCAATAGGGTAATGGTAGGTCCCCGGTGGGCATTGTGAGCACTGCCGATCCGCTGCTTTCGAGATGCTGTCGCATTGATCTATTGTATGGCCTTTGTCGAGACAGTAATGACAGCCACGAGGGCAGTTTCGGACTTCATGCTTAGCTGTTTGAAGACCGCTCTCGTCATTATCCTCTTGATAACAGTACCGGCAAGTTAGGTTGCACTGGTAATGGCAATGTTTTGGGTATTTCCGACATAAGCACGCTTCGTTTCTTATCTTGCAATACACTGTATAGTGGTCGTCGCTTCCGCAGAAGCCGCATGCAGATATGCAATTATGCACGGAATGACCATGGCATCCACAATTTTCGCAGATTTCATTGATGTCATTAGAATCATGGTCCTCTGTCCAAAAGTGAGCCCTTAGGATTCCCACAGCTTGGCCTAGCGTTTTATTTCGTCTAGAATTCTCGGAGAGTTGTCCGTTATCCTCAATTAGGTGTGAGTTAGCTTTGACCAGCTTGCAGTTGATGGTGAAAGTGGCTTTCCCATTCGTATCGAAAGACTGTTTTATCTGCTTAGCAAAATTGGCGGAGTATGGCAAGGCGACGATCTGGTCTTCCTTGTATGAGGTGTTTGGCCGACGAAGTTCTGATAAAACCACTCGTCCCAAGCTTAGTGAACATTTAACAGGGCCTTTGTTACTGCGATTTAAGATAAGGTATTGAAAGTCCTCTTCTTGTTGACGTTGAGGACAACAATCATAAGTATGTTCTAGGCTGTCGCATTTGCAACACGCTTCCATCCAGCCAGTCCGTCCTACTTGATTGCAAAATGCTGCCTTATGGTTAAGGCCAAGACAGATGCCACAACGTTTCAACATGACGGGTTTTGGTATGACGGGTTGTGGTCCGCCGAGTTTGAAGACGAGTTTTGGTACGGCGGGTCTAACCCGTCTCAGCGTGGATTCGTTGGTGCCGTCGTCATCTGTGCAGGATCTTTTATTTGAACTTTTGGGTTCGATGGGGTTGAAGCTCAACGACCTACGGGCGTTCCGAGATCTATGAAGGTTTCTATGGTCGGTGTGGTCACTGGGGTAATTCGGTGTGGACTTGGGATGATTGGTTCCCTCGGTACTCGTGCCATGATCATGTCCACCGCCCTGTTTGATTGGTGCACTCGACATTTCGGCTACCACGGAGTGAAATGCGGCCTCTGCTGTTTCGTATGTGTTAGAAGGCGTGATGATGGTGGAAGTAGTGGCTGATGTGAAAGTATGGCGGTGATGATGCGGTTGTCGTGAAGAATGAAGAGGCTGGATGATAGGGATGGGGGAGATGAGGGAGAGGTAGGTAGTAGAGATCCAAGGCTTAGCAGACGCCGGCTGGTGAAAAGTACCTAGGTATGTAAGAGGTAGGCAACAGAGACAGCTCATTTATGACGAGAGTTGTCAAGGTCGAGGCAGGCGCAGCGAAGTACCCTGGTACATTGGCACGGGTAGGCATACATACTTGAGGAAGGCGCCTGCCATACAACATATGGAGCTTCTACCTCCGGCTCTAGCTCGTATCGGCAGGTACTACCTTAATAGTAACTACACGAGCGTGTAAGGCAACCACTTGAAGCAGATTTCTCGGTGGGCACCTGCTGTATCTAAATAACGGTCATTGCTTGTGAAGGGGAAAAGATATCGCATCGGGTTCTATACTCTTGAGTATTGACAGGTTACAGGTCGAAGTTTATGTTACTGAAATGAACTGTATATGTATTAGACAATGTTGGAAATAATCTAAGGTTGTTGCAGTCACGATATCATACATCCGGATAGTAGTGACTAACTAGTATAATTATCGTCATGGACATCATTCTCGATAACAATATTCACAATCGTTGGCACAGCCTTAAGCTTGCGCTGGGCGAACGGAATATTTGCTCACACAAGTTTTAATTAGATGTTTCTAGAGATTTTGAAAAAAATCTCAACGGTAAGTAATAAAGCAATTAAGATAGCATTGATGATGCCCGAGATAACACTTAGGAAAAGTAGCGGCATTATCACTATCATTGGGTATCTCGGCGGGAAAGATATATCGAGGGAACCGCCCTTAATGAAATCAATAGTAACAATGTGATCACCCCTGAGAATGTAAGCCCACCTTCACAATTGGATGTAATCGGCTAAAGCGTATCACGTTTCTTTCGGCAGAATGCTCATCATAAGTAGCTGTATCGAGGAGGATTGATTATATTTGGCTTGAGGGGAGAGTTTCGATGCCTTTAATGATGTTTTGTCGGTGGGACAGTTGCTCTCCGTTTTTAGTTATTTCTCACGCTTCCTTCTATCACAGACAAAAATTGAGTGAGTAGCTGCGGAACTAGATGAGTAGGCGGTGAGTAGCAAACTAGCCAAACCTCTCTGGCTCAGAACAATAGTGAGGCCAGCGGCCATCCTAAAGGATATCAGCCCGATGAGCTATACCTCACTAAGATGCCAAAAAGACGAGTATTCATTCATGGAAAGTTTCAGATTTAAGGATATCGCTTTATCTTTCTACTTACACTCAGTGACGTCTTTGAAGTGAGTTTAGCGAGTGAGCCACAATACTCAAAGAGGAAATATCGCGTGGTAATTTAAGGGTTAATTAAGTGACTTTAGACACCCCCTGACCCAATCAGGAAGCTTCATGTAGTGAAATTAGTGCACATTGCTAGAGCCCTAAGCACCCCTGAATTCTTTTGCAAACTACATCGTTCCTCTAATAGAAGTGCAACAAAATATTCGCGGGATAACTTTGTAGTACGGCGCTCATATTGCTCCTTGAAAAAGAATCGTCATGTATGAACGTAAGAGTTTTCTATTCCTCTTATTTGTGACATAATGCTAATACCTCTCCAATCACCAGCCGGGTTGTTTTTGGTGCTCGAGTAATATCGTAAGTGACCATTCAGGCCAGCAGGAATGGCCTTGTATTTCATCGATTTACTACTCCAAAAACCCCAAGTCATTGTCGCTAGCTAGCTAGTATGGACGTCGAACATGCGAGGCAGCCACGGTTCTCCGCAAGGTGGTATGATACGCGTCTGCAGCCAAGCCCACCGCCGTGCTTATTTTCAGCCCAACGGGCAGTACTGGAGGCGTGGGAGCGTCGCTAACAACGGATATAATGCTGCACGCGAGGCATCACCTACAATCAGTATGAGGCCGAAAACGAAGTATTCGTCGATGCATCTGCCGCGGGCTCGTCTATCGACTCGCGAGGGCCAATGCATCTTAGCCTAACGTTCGTCTTAACGACCATCGTCAATGGAACGTCTCGTTTCCTGGAATGCCGCCTGCAGCTTTTCAGCGCTCGGTAGTTTAAAGATGGGAACATAGCGATTAACGTTAGGCTATTTGTTGACACATCTTTAGGCTCGAATGGAATTTGGCTTGTCAAATTTCGCTCGGCCTGTTCTGACGGACCGTCGCAGATTTTACTCAAGTCGCTTTCCCTTGCAGATGCATCGGACTCTGTTCCTATCTGGTCCTGTTGGGGCTGGAAAGATGGGTGCGGAACAGTCGCAGTCGCAGTCGCAGTCGCAACGTAGCTCAACCTATACCCACTGCTTCCTTACTGACCGCGACGGTCGCCTCGAGTGTACTGAAGGGTGCATAGTCCATACCGATGTGATCAGTTGAGTCAGAATAATGCCAACGAAAGTACCAAGCATATCAGGCGTGTGTGTGGCACCTATCACAGTGTTGCGGCGATTGTTGTCCGGTTAGGTGCACGTGAAACCCCGACGACAATCCTGTGCCGGGTCGCGACTAGGTCCCTAGACTCTCACCCTCATCAGTCTATTGGCGGACAGCATTTCTATGTAAGCTGTGTTTGTCCCGCAGTTGGGTTATTTCCGGGCTCTGACTTGCTAGATCTTGTCATGCTATATGGATCCATCCTTCACGCTTTCTTTACTTGGAGAAAACTTACTGGTCTAGTCGCTATGCCCTATACATTCTTGGGCAGGACTTTGGGCAGCTGGACTAACGCCATGGATATTGACACGTTTGGTACCTGTGGCCAGGAGCCAGTACGAATAGACCAACCCGGGGTTACTTCGCGCACGGTCTCATATGTTCAGATCTTACTGAATCTCGAGATCCTAGTTCTTTGCTTTGGAGTCGCTTGTCATGTGGAGAGAATATGCTCTTGAATACCAGTTTTCCGCTATGACCTATGCCGACGTGGTGCTTATCGGCGTGGCCCATCTTCAGCAAATCTCTGATCTTCATCCCTTGTGATAGATGGTGAAGCCTAACCAAGCTTAGGAGTCTGAGATGTTCGGGCTTGATGGAAAGACGTGGCAGGGAAACTAAGAATTGCGGGGATCTAGTCGAGCGTACTGCGTGGTGCGGAACAGCTGGTGCTTCATCTTGACGCCTCCCGCGATTCTGGATCCCTTGTGCTTCTGATCGACACTAAGGAAACATTATTTTTAGTTTCGCTCCTTTACCATGAAGCAAAATACGCTTCGATCGACTGAGTTGGCAAAGGTTTGCCACAGTGCCAGCAACATGGAGATAGGGGTACGCGTCGATGTGGTATTCCATACCGTCGTTCAACATGGGGCGACCAAGCGGGAAAGAGGGGTTCCCGATCAATCGGTTCCCGACTGCATTGCATCCAGGAAGCAGAAAAAAACAAGGGTACTGTCGATTTGTTTGCCAAGTAGCTTTGAGCCACCAAACCTTGGCTCGGGACGAGGATATCCTACAGTAGTCGGCCTGTGTGTGGCCCCCGACAGACGTGGACCGACTATGAAGTCAAGTATTGAAGTGTGCAACTACTCATGAGGCTGTTGTCAAACCCAGGCCCAATCCCTTCTACCAAACGAAGGTGGGAGAATTTAATTAAGGCAACAACGAGTTGGCTGAATGTAACATCTGTTAATCATGTTGCCAAGAATGAAGCCGCGATTTCCGAAAGAATGGAGGCCAATATTAACGACTATACAAGAAGCCATAGGAACTCATGAGGAACTCATCATGAGTAGTAAGTTGTGACAACCTCGAACATCCCTTTGGCCCAAGACAAGCTATTCACAGAGCCAACTCATTATCAATACACGACCTACGCATCATGGCTTCCGAGGTGGCCGCCCAGGTGGGCACCCAGACGCAAGATGTGGCCAATTTTTTTGAACTCCTACGCGCCCTAGCCACTAGTTCATCGACAACTTGGATCGACCAAGTCCTCCAAGACAACGAGAGGATGAAAGTTAATGTCAAGGAGAGAGAAGACGAAAACACCTCTCTCGTTCGAATCATAACAAAACTTAGGAATGAACTCGACGGAGAGATTGAAAAGGCGAAACAAGCTGTTTCACAAAGTGAGGAGGCTAAAGCGAAAGCCGGCGAGCTAGCGACCGAGATAGAAGGCGCCAAAAAGACGATAGCCGAGAAGGACGACAAGTTACAGGAAGACGCCAGTACTATCACCAGCTTACAGGGCAACGTAGAAGCCCTTGGCAAGGATGTCCAATCCCGCGATGATATAATCAAGAAACACGAGGAACAGCAAGCAAACGATAGCGCCCGTATCAACCAACTCGAGGGGTCACTCGGATCGACCCAAGCCCAACTTGAGGCTACCTCAAATCAGTTAAACGAGATCCGAAGCCTCTCTTGTGAGGTCGTCGATGGTTCAAAGGAGTTTGTGTAAGTCTTGTGCCATCCCCCCCGAGAAGATTGGCGAGAGAGAAAAAGTACTAACGCGGTGGTATTAGCTTGGCTGAAATTGACAGAATTTATGGCTATGCCAAGGCAGTTGCTATTAAGTTCCTCAATGAGGACCTTCCGGAGGAGATTCTAGCGAATGTAGCTCTTTTTGAAGAAATCCGCAGGATAGTCCGGCCAATCCCGTTTCCTGCATCAAACTCTGTCCCTGCAAAAAAGGCTCGGGTCGCTGCCTTTTTATCCCTGTTGGGTTCCAGGCTGGCGGATCAGATATTCCTTCCCTTCTACATGTCGACACCTGAAGACCAGGAGCCACAGCATGGCCCCGACAGCATTGCTATAATGCTATCTGATCTATCAGTTGCCGATCCGAAAAGGGAGTTGCACCTGCGCAGCGTCCTTCTGGCTAGTTTCGCGGACGAACAGAAAAAGATTGCCTACGATAGGGCAGACGATATAGCTACCGAGGTCTTTGAGGTATTAGGCATTCTGCTCAACCCTGACATCCAGGCCCAGTTCCGGCATGATATCGGGAAACTTTGTAAGCTAGCGGTTGAAAGCTGGAACACTCTACGCCCCCTCAGAGAAAAAGTTGAGCCATTCCAAGAAACTCAAGAGGATTCAGAAAAATACTGGCTCCCAGCAGAGCTAGACGGGGTTGCCTATCCCAAAAAGCAACAATCTAACGGCAAGCTGAACGGACTGGCCTTGAAGCCTTCGCTGCACTCTTTGAAATCCGCCAACAAGGTCATCTTGGTGTGGCCAGGATTCTCATACGGGGCGGAAGTTCTGAAGCAAGGCTTCATGCTTCTGGACACTCAAGTTAGACTTGCTGAGGAAGAGACGCAGTCCTCGAGACGAGCCCAGAGGGCTATGCACAGGTCCATGACTGGTTCCCCAGTCTCGCAGCGACGTGCAGTAGCCAGGAAGTCGAAGATGCTGGCGGTGCGGTCTGCAGACTGACTGTGCATTAGAGCTACCTTTCTTTCGCTGATTATGCTTGCACAGCACATGCGTGCGAAATCACACCAGGAGAGACAGCTGCTGCACCTGCAGCGCCTTGTTCAAGAACAGTCGCGGCGTCGGATTGGCCAGAAGAAGAGCCCTTGATGAAACGTTTATATGTACAACTTCTGGTCTGTAAGGATGGTTATTGGGTTATTGGTCTATTGGGCGATTGGATTATTGGGTTTGGTTTTGGTTATGTCAGATTGCAGTGGAGGTAGTTATGGTCTGGAATGGTTAAGGATATCTAAAAGAATTGATTTTTCAACTTAGCTTTGTCAATGATAACGATTGAAGTCTTGTACCCAACTAAACTCTGTGCAACGCCTGTGACATACTGATATCATCGCCCCGAGTTATAAGACGCTTGTCGCCGACGCTGAGGGGAGACTCGATTGCCATAGGTCAACATGGCTGGAGATGCACCCATCATTGAAGGCCACGTAACGTTGCTCAATTTTGACCCAACGCCGCTTGCCTCTAGAAAGTGAATCTAATCTCATATCTTAAAAGGCGTCGACTTCAAGTGTAGGCAAAATGGCATATTTCTATCTGGTCGGGACTAAAATCGGCGGCTAGCCTATCCGCGCGGTGACGTGCTTACCTTCTTCATTACACCCAAGCTAAGCTAACCTATGAATCTCGTTACTGCTTATGAGGTGATACCTACTTATCGTATATGAGGGCTAATAGAAATAGTGAAACCTTACTGTGGCAAGTTGCAAGTGAGCACATGCTGAGCTCGCACTAATACAGCGAATACTACGGAGTAATTCAATCATCCTCTGATTCGCAAGGTGCCCTAGGGGTACTACTACTTTACAACCTCTACTTAGGTCATAACAGTAACCGTATGTACATACTTCACCTTCCCGCCTTCGAGCCTAATCTCATGCGAATCCGGCCAGGGGCCCAGAGAGTCAAATGAGCAAAGCACATCAACGGACCCAGCAACTTCATCAATCACATAGCGCCTATTGCCATTGGTCTTCGCGCTCCCACCATGCGGTAATGCGCCACCGCACGGCTTCGTCAACATCGATCCCTCCACACGCTCGCAGTCCGTGCCCCAGGGGATAGAGTCAGCAGCCTTCGCGTCGGTCCACATATCTAGGTACGCGTCGCCGACCCTCTTGAGCTCGGTGCGATTCGCCCTCTGCGCCTCATCCAGCGCGCCCCAGTTCTCCTTCTGCACGTACGACAGCGTCTGCTTGGCGTTGAAGAACAGGTCGCCCGTCGTCGCGACAACGGTGTCGATCATCGCAATGGTCGCCGTGTCCCCGTCCGCGTGCCGGATCTGCGTTGCGGCCACGTACGGCTTCGACCCCGTCGACGAGATGAACATCGTGTAACTCGCGCACTCGACTGTGTCGGCGGCGGTCCGGTTGAGGTCGATCGTTAGCGCCTGGCTCAGGAGCCCGGTCTTGATGTCGGCTTTCTTGTTGTTCTGCTGGTAGGTGAAATTTGTCGCCGAGAGCGCCAGGCCGTCGGTCTTGCCGCTTGTCTGTGCGGCAAGGTAGCTGTTGGCTGCTGCGAGGAGACCCTCACGCGTGCATTCTGCTTGCGCAAGGGTGGCTAGGCCGGCCAGGACGGCGCCGAGGCCGAACACGAGACGCGAAAGCATCGTTGGGAGCTATGCGAAAGATACAGGTAACCTGTGGGGTTTGTGAATGCAGAACGACCGTGTCCACCGCGTGCCATGCTTTGGCGAGGTCTGGGCATCAGGTACATATAGAAGATAATCTGGGCATATCATGCGATGTGCGCCTTGATGTACCGTGCAATGCGGAGCAGAGATCTTCCCATATTGCTCTTCCCCGCTTGTTATATGAATGAGTGCAACCTTGCTCTGAGGATCATAGGCTGTCTCAATTGCCCCTGGATTGTCTTTCTTAGTGCTGTCTACTCGAATACCTATCGAATACCTTTTGCTAGCAAGTGGTGGCCACGATAGGGGCGGTTAACGCTACTGTTGACCATTGTAGATGTCGTGGTCTGGAGATAGCTGCGCAATGTGGTCTCAAGTCTGAGTGGCGCGCATGGCTCCGAGCCCACAAAGTCGAGGGGATCATATACCCGACTGCATATCGTACCAAAGGGAATTGACGAACCGGATAAATTTTGAGCTCATTACTTACCGGTGGACAGCCGTCGACCCTCGATTGGAGGAGGCGGGAAGGCCACACCGGTCTCCAAGAAACGCTCGTAGATCGCGTGGGGTAGAGGGTTAATGGATGCTACGATTTACGTACCTGGTATAACTGACGTAATAAGGCCGCGGAAATGTTTTGGCGATCCTGGTATTTTCGTATTCTGCATGTTTTTTCGGACTGATGAGGGAAGTTTTCTTCCTTGCTTGGCTGTATAAGAGAGGCAGTCGTTCCGGGAGCCGCTGAAGTTTAGGGGACACTGTTGAATACTCGTGTCGTAGCATCTGAGGATACCGAGAGCTGCTGGGCTAGGGACATTCAACATGAAGAACCTGAACCAGCTTGTCGCGCTTCCTGCGCTCTATAATGCCTTAGCGGCGGCGACGCTCGTGTTTCCCGATTGTGTTAATGGCCCCGAAATCTTAACGTCAAATCTCGTCTGTGATAGTACGGCGCCTCCAGCCGAGAGGGCAGCGGCATTGATAAAAGCCTGGAATACTGGGGAGAAACTCGTGAATCTGGTTAAGTAAGTGCTGAGCCCCCAAAATGCTCACTTCGTGGCCAACAATGCAACAGTAATAGTACTGGCGCCCCAAGACTAGGCCTTGCACCCTACGAGTGGTGGAGTGAAGCGCTACATGGCGTTGCGGGCTCTCCCGGGGTCGCATTTAGTGCTTTAGGAGAATATTCTGGAGCGACTTCCTTCGCTAGTCCTATCCTAATGTCGGCGGCCTTCGACGATGAGCTCATCCATGCGGTCGCGGATATCGTCAGTACGGAGGCGCGGGCGTTCAGCAACGCCGGGCGCGCCGGCCTAGACTATTGGACTCCGAACATCAATCCATACAAGGACCCACGATGGGGAAGAGGCTCAGAAACGCCGGGAGAAGATCCGTTCCGTATCAAGAGTTACGTGAAGGCCTTGATCGAAGGCCTCCAAGGAACGGAAAATACCACCAAGGTGATTGCCACCTGTAAGCATTATGCGGCGTACGACTTGGAGCGTTGGCATGGCCTCACGCGTTACGAATTCGACGCTATTGTCACGATGCAAGATCTTGTCGAGTATTACCTACCGCCCTTCCAACAGTGTGCTCGCGACTCGAAGGTGAAATCGATCATGTGCTCTTACAACTCCGTCAATGGGACCCCGGCTTGTGCCTCGACGTACCTCATGGAAACAGTCTTGAGAGATTTCTGGGAATGGAACGACGAGAATCAATACATTACTAGCGACTGCAACGCTATTCTGAATTTCCACGAAGACCATAACTACACCAAGACGGCAGCGCAGTCAGCAGCGATCGCACTAAATGCTGGAACCGACACGATCTGTGAAGTTGGGCGCAATACCGATGTCGCGGGAGCTTGGAATCAAACCCTCCTAACTGAACCTGTTGTTGATCGAGCGCTACGTCGGTTATACGAAGGCTTGCTAAGAGCGGGATACTTCGACGCCCCCGAGGGGACACCATACCGATCTCTCGCATGGAAAGACGTCAATACTACAGCAGCTCAGCAACTGGCGCTTCGGTCGGCAGTTGATGGAATTGTGCTGAAGAAGAACAACGGTTTGCTCCCGCTTCGGAGTAACAATGCATCGTTGGCTTTAATAGGATTCTGGTCAGGTCCACCTGCCGGGAACTTTGCCATGCTTGGTGGATATGCTGGAGTCCCCTCATATTACCACACGCCGACCTACGCCGCGCAACAATTGGGGTTCAAGACTGCAACTTCAACGGGGCCACGTAACCAGTCGGTATCTGTTAACGACACATGGACCGCCGCAGCGCTGGAAGCTGCTAGCAACTCGGACATAATCGTCTACTTCGGCGGTAATGACATGAGCATCGAGTCGGAAGACCTAGATCGTGATGCGATAGCTTGGCCAGGGGCTCAATTATCTCTTATTGAAAAACTGTGCGCCCTTGGGAAACCATGTATTGTCGTCGAGCTAGGAGATCAAAATGACGAAACGCCGTTGCTCGCCAACGGCAACGTCTCTGCTATTGTTTGGGCTGGTTTCCCGGGACAAGATGGAGGCACTGCCGTATTTGATATCCTGACTGGCAAATCTGCACCTGCGGGGAGACTGCCGACCACGGTATACCCGGCCGACTACGTCAACCAAGTGCCCTTAACAGACATGAACTTGAGACCAGGTAGTGCCAATCCTGGAAGAACTTACAAGTGGTATAACGAGTCTGTGCTGCCATTCGGATTTGGTCTTCACTACACTTCTTTTAATGCAACATTCAAAGAAGGCGGCGTTGCCAACAAGCAGTACGCGATTGAGGAGATTGTCAAGAACTGCGAGCTGCGATATTTAGACTTATGCGACTTTGATCCGATCGCTATCTCGGTACAGAACACCGGCAACGCGACATCCGACTTCATCGCACTAGCGTTTCTGTCTGGGGAGTATGGCCCAGCGCCGCATCCTATCAAGGAACTGGCTGCATACACGCGATTCAAGAGTATCGAGGCGGGAAAAACAAGTGAGGCGGATTTAGCGATCAAGCTAGGTGAGCTAGCTCGGGTTGATGGGAATGGAAACACAGTATTGTATCCTGGGGCGTATCAGGTCTTATTAGATGTTCCGACCCAGGATACGATCGCGTTCGAGTTAACGGGAGAACCAAAAGTACTGATTGAGTTTCCGCAACCACCTGCGGACCTTGGTGCGGGGAATGGGCATGAAAATCTCTGACTAGGATATGTGTTAGAGGGAGTGCGTCGGCTCTGGAGCCTTTCTTATTACCTTGTCGCTTACACGAAGACGTGGTAATGCTGGGCGTGAGTTAGTAAAGAACTTTGTTGTACTCAGATGAGACGCGCTGGGTAGTATCCTAGCTAGAGCAAACAAATATTGTCTAATCGATTCTCTCTCGATTGTGTTCATCTGTATAAAATCACCTACAACTTGTTGAAATCTCCAGAAGGGATAATTGAAGAGACGATTCCAGAATATCGACTCGAACAATAGGATATATGTTCTATTGACAGTAGTGAAAAGCGATAACTCGCGATGCCGAAGTCAGTCAAATGGGCCATCGTTCACATTATCGCTAGCGTCTTCAGCCCCCGAATATAGGGGCTGACGCTACGCGGCTTGGCATACTAAAGAGCTCGGCATACTGTACATAGTAATAGCATATTTTCACGACCTGTTTGGCTACTCTGTGGGGATTCGTAATGCTGAGGAGACTTTGGTATTAATATACATCTATGTTAGAGAGGAGCGGCCTAATTGATTCACTTGGACGCCGATGAAAGAACTTCTGTTCAAGCATTCTTTATTGCTGGGCCAACGTTTAGTCCCAGCAACGAAGCTGCATTCTTCCAGCGGATGCCTTCTAATTCCTCTTCACTAACCATCCTGCTCTCCTCCAACTCCTCCAGCCATTTCAGCCCATTAGGGCTTTTCGCGAACGGATAATCCACGCTATACACGATCCTGTCATGCTTCGTATTCCGTAAAATGCAGGCCAGGGGGTCCAGCGCCCAATTGCCGCTCGTCGTCAACCACAGGTTGCTGTCCCATACCTCTCGGAACGATCTTTTCTTACCCCACTGCGAAGAGACCTTCTGGATCCTCTGGAGCATGTACGGGATCATCTCGCCCATGTGGCCGATGATAATTTTCAGTTTGGGAAAGCGGTCGAACACGCTCCCAGCATATAGTCGCAAGATATGTGTCGCGACGTCGCTATGCCAGCCGAAACCGAACGCCAAGATAGCCATGTTCACGTTATTTGGGAGATGAGGTGATTGTAATGCAGCCGAAAGCTGTTCCGATGGCCATGTCGGGTGGATATAGATCGGAACATCTAGCTTGGTCGCTTCCTCCCAAAGCACATCGAATTCTGGGCCATCGTAGTATAGCCCACTTTCAGTATGGCTACCGATCAATGCACCGACGAACTTCACCCCGTTCATTTCTCCGGAACACGTCCGATGGAGCTCCCTCGCTGCCTCTTGAGGCTCATCCATGGGCAACTCCGCGAACCCTGCGAACCTGCTAGGATTAGATCGCACGGCGTCTGCGAGCTGGTCGTTGCATTCCCTACACCGGGCGGGAGATAAGTCGCCAGGTCCGTGAGAGATGACCTGCATCGTCACCTGGCCGGCGTCCATGTCTGCGATCCGCTTAGGTCCAAGCTCAATGAACTGTTCAAATAGTTCAGGCATGGCTCTGAAACTGTCATTGTGAGAGTTGGACTGTGCCTCAAGAGCCGCTCGAGAGAGGAAATGTTCCTCGAGGGTAATTATCGGTCTGGAGGAGAGGGCGTTTTGCGCCATGACGAAGATTTGTCTACTGCTAGCTCTGGTTTGACTGTTTTACCCTGATTGTTGTTGAAACAAAATACAAAGCAACCCGTACGACTCTTCAAATACCTCTGCTCGTTCAGTTATAACCACGGAAATAGATACTACCTATCTCCGACTACCTCCGTTACCCGACTTATGCGTAGTCGTTCAAAATAGTAAACGCACTGATATCGCAGTAGAAAGCAAAGCCAGTGCCAGAGACTTAGGTATGCTTAGCCTCTTTTATCTCCAGAGTACCTTAGGCACGGTTGACGTCACTTAGCTATTGGTGAGGCACTAAATACATAGCTAGACCTTCGCAAAATACAAAATATTTCTCTTTAGCTATCTCCGACACTATCGTATATCCGAAGCCGAGGATTGACGCTAAAAGAGGCCGTCTTGTTACCCCTCCTTGTAACTCGTCGCGTCACCTGTACTCACTTCACACTGCTGTGACCTACGCATACAAGGCGAGTTACTTGATTATTGCAGGTCCTAATAATTTCACGTCTAGCTGAGAGATGTTTTCTAAGGGAAAGAAGTAAGATATATGTATGCAAGTCAAAGTGGGAATCTAGCATTTTAGAGGCGTTTGTTTCTAGAAATCTATTAGACCACCCTAACTCTACAGACTTATGTGTAAACTCCTAAGAACTAAAAATGGTTGAATGATAGATAATTAAAGAAAATTTCCTAGGAATTAAGGCAAATGATTATAGATTTCATGAGGATAAACTATAATCTGATGTATATTGGTTTCGAGTAGGATATTCTCATTTCAAGTATTTAATCTATGTGAGAAATTTCAGTGCTGTCTCTGCCGAGGTGCCGAGCAAGATCTTCGTAGATCAACTACCTAGATTGAGCTTGGCAGTCGTAACAAAGAGAGAGAGAGAGAGAGAGAGAGAGAGAGAGAGAGAGAGAGAGAGAGAATCGACTACTCCATTACGTTCTAGTGAGGGGCGGGTAGACCATCTTGTCCGATTGGGGATGTTTTTCAACACTGCCGGTGCATCTTTGGCCCGGGTGGGTTTGCGATCTCCAGATTTCCCCAGATTCCCCCAGACTTCTCCAAACAGTCAGCAACGGGATATCATTCTCCACCCATGGCTAGATGATCGTGATACCTTGTGCATACGTAGGATAGCATGTACCTAGAACCAGCATTATGCTCTTTATTCTTCGCGGCTTTCGTTTCCCACTCACCTGCGCGCCGATTCTACTCACCGTCTCTCTATTACGACTGAGTGGTACTTGGTACAGACCGTACACACATCCATCATTCCCAAGTAATGACTATCGTGTAACAAGAGGTGCAACATGGGACCTAGTTGGTACAACTTGGGCATTGCCCTCTCTGCTTCGCTTGGCACCTACTTATTCGTGAGTTTTATCTGGTCCCGGTTAAGACCATGGCTTCTAATGCCATTTGAGCTATAGGGGTTCGATACGGGCATTATAACGACAAGTCGGTATATATGATCTTCTCACACTCGATCAGGAACCTGATAGGATACCTTAGCAATTGCCCACCAAAGTTGGATCGATTACATG
Source organism: Nemania abortiva (assembly GCA_022578505.1). Lineage (NCBI taxonomy): Eukaryota > Fungi > Ascomycota > Sordariomycetes > Xylariales > Xylariaceae > Nemania > Nemania abortiva. The sequence continues at coordinate 48,730 of MU392720.1, forward strand.
CACCATCCGTCAGCAGCCATTACCGGCGCAGTAATCCTACCTACGCCTCTATCCCACTCCCTTATCTAGACTAATGATACATAGGTTGTAGCTGTATATATCGCAGGAGAAGCAGCGGGTGCTCTGCTGCAGATATTGATTGCAGACAGGCTCGGAAGGACTCGGTTTATGCAACTTGCCTGTGTCCTCGTCACTATCGGTGTCATCGTCCAAACAGCGTCAATGAATATTGGGACGCTCCTTGCTGGCCGTGTAATCGCAGGTATAGCAGTTGGGTATGTGCCCTTCAAATCACGTAGGCTTACGTTTTACTATCGCAAGTTATGAGCTAATCAATTCTTGTAGAGCGCTGAGTGCTACCGTTCCTATCTACCTTTCGGAAATCAGCGCTCCCAAGACTCGCGGGCTGATTGGCGGCATTTCCGGTGTTGGGATTTCTGCTGGGGCTCTGACAGCCAACTGGGTCGGATTTGCAGGCAGTTATGCACCCTACGGTGCCTTGCAATGGCGTCTACCACTCGCACTCCAAGCCCCTTGGGGTATCATTCTTTTCATCTGTCTAGCTACGTATATGCCTCGGAGTCCTCGTGAACTCATTCAGAAGGGCCGCATTGAGGAAGCGCGAAGAGAATTTGCAAAGATTAGAAACGATATACCTCCTCATGAGGTCCACGAAGAGTTTGCTCTCATGAAGGCACAAATCGAGTATGAAAAAGGTCGGGCTCTGTCGGGCTATCGCGAGATATTCAGAGTTTACCGTCACCGAGTATTAGTGTAAGTGAGCATCACTCGGAATGGGACCAGAAAACCTCACAAGTACATTACAGGTGCATTGCGGTACAGGTTTTGACTACTGTCACCGGTGTCAACGTCATACAGGTAAGCCACGTCCCAGAAGCGACAGACAGAATTCCACGATTAATGTTTTAATCGTAGTATTATCAAAGTTAGTAGATGGCTCGCTTCTTGATGATGGCTAGCTTTAACCAGAAGTAGCAAATTTGTATAAATCCCTGGGTATAGATGCGAAGACGATCCTGGCACTGGCTGCGATTTGGGGAACAACTGCATTCGTTGCCAATGTGATTGCTGTCCTCATTCTACCCGATAGATGGGGCCGACGGAAGTAAGTTATAATCAAAAATAAGTGGTAAGTAGATCGAGCTAACCTTAAGTTAGGATGCTTCTCGCCGGAGTCGCTTGTGTGATTATCACTGAGATATACTCTGCTGTCCTGCAGAGGGAGTTTCAGCATACAGACAATCGAGTTGGAAAAGCTTTCGCTATATTGGGAATTTACATCTTCGCAGTGTGCTACTGTGCGTCACAAACTCTCCTCCTGTGTTATTCTCATTTAGCTAACTTATGTTACGTGCAGACGGATTCATCAACTCGGTTACGTGGTTATATGGCTCCGAGATCATGCCTTTCTTCATCAGAAGCAAGATGGTCGGCGTATCAGCTGTCGCGCACTATACGATCAACGTAGCATGTATGGCTTTCAATTTCACTATCTCAGAGCTCCTCGCTAATATGGTATCATTTACTAGTCACCGAGGCAGGGCCAACTGCCTTCGCGAACATTGGGGAAAACTACTACTACGTCTTCATTGCGATCTGCTCAATCTACCTCGTCTTGATTTACTTATATTTCCCGTAAGCTCCTTGTTTTACCTCCCACTGGTTTCTAGAGTATGTACTAACTATCACGTAGCGAGACGAAACAAAAAAGCCTTGAGGAGATTGCTGCTGCTTTTGGCGATCGCGTTGTTGAGGTCGACGAACATGACATTGCTGTAGAAGGAGAAGTGTTTGATGCGAAAGCTGCTGTCTCACATGTAGAAGCGAATTGAAAGGCCGAGGATTTCCCTAGTTCTTGGTCATCTTATCATGATCAAGTAGTTAGATTCTCATGTCCGTAGATTAGAGGGAAACTCGCAAGCATCACTACCCCTGTATGCACCTTTATGCGTCTTTCCCTATACACCCAAAATGCATGAAGTAGCATATGAGACAATGAGTAATTAGATGCGCGACCGTTGTCAACAGCTCAACAGAAACACGATACATCTTAGAGACTATTTTAGCGTTCCATTTCTAAATCTCCGCACGGCGTTTTCATACCCCGGATATCACAACCTCGGCGTGTACAAGCCCGCCGGGCCCTGAGAGGGAATAAGCTACCCCGAGCTATCTTGCATCGGAAGGGTACCTAGTCCGGGAGTCGCAGTTCACGCGAATTATAGCTGATCGTCTATCTTCCACTTGCTGAATTTCCCTCTATCCAGAATCGCTTAAGTGAAACGACCGGCTGACGCAATGGATATGAACAGAGTCGTAGATAAGCTTAAGGTTAATAGAGCTAAGACCATTGTTGACGCTGCATATGCTGGAAAGTATATGGTCGCTGGTGTCTGCTGCTACAACCTGGAAGGCATCATAGCGACTGTGCGTGCCGCGGAAGCGAAGAGATCACCCGCTCTCATACAGCTATTCCCCTGGTCAATCGAGTATGCAGATGGTCTCTTATTGCACGCAGCTGCCGAAGCCGCGGATAAAGCTAGCGTTCCGATTGGGGTTCACATGGACCATGCACAGAGTCCAGATGTAAGTAAATTTCATTGATGCTTTTGCCAAAGAGAATCAAGAAACGAAGTCGAGTCTAATTGCGACAGATGTAGATCATAAGAAAGTCAGTTGAACTAGGTGGTTTTGACGGTATCATGGTCGACATGAGCCACTACGAAAAGGAAGAGAACATGAGACTTAGTAAGGAACTCGTCGAACTATGCAATTCGAAGGGTATCATCACGGAATGCGAGCCAGGGCGCATCAACGGTGTTGAAGACGGCATCGCGGACACGGAGGGGATGGAGGAGATCTTAACAACTCCGGAGCAGGCAGAAGAATTCGTGGCCTTGGGCATTGACTGGCTCGCGCCAGCCTTTGGGAACGTCCATGGCGCGTATGGGCCGAAGGGTCCCCAATTGGACTTCCCGAGATTGGAACGTATTCATGCTGCGGTTGGAGATAGAGTACGACTAGTGTTGCACGGTGCCCATGAAGATTATTTCCAGGAACAGCTACTGCGGAAATGTATCGCTGCAGGCATGTCGAAAGTTAATATCAACGGGCCTGTCAACGCGGCTTATACGAGAGTTGGGGCTGAATTGACGGGCAGGGTGTCATTGACTACTGTGGTTGAGGAGCAGACAAAGGCCATGCAGCAGGTTATAGAGCAGAATATGGATTGGATTATGTCGACTGGCAAGGCTGCATCTTAGAAGATAATTGAATACGTTCCGGATCCTTGATTGCAAGAATGAACTACTAGGTCGTATGCGACGTTATGCGGTCTTAAAGGGTCACAAGAGCTTTTCGAAATCTAATTAGGATCAATTCAGGTATTAAGCATGTCTAAATATGGGCTCAATCCCGCCCCTCAACCCGCCAGTGCTTCCGTATAATCCCGTACCGAATTCTTGAAGGAAGTATCCTGTTTCATACCTAATGATAGTGCGAGACTGTTATCGAAATCGTCTGCCCAAGAATAGAGAACGCTCTGTAACTCAGGGACCTCCTCCTCACGCACAAATGCTAGCTTATCCCTGCCTCCAACTTCTTCCAAAGCATCTAGCATGTCTTGCACCGTCACCGCGAACCCCGGCATATTGATCGCTCTCCGATGTGGTGCTAAAGCATCTTGAGGGAGCTTGAGAGCGACTAGGATATTGTAGATCAACGTCTTTGGTGAACACATCCAGTGGCGCCAGGCGCGATCTTTCAGAGGGAGTGTGCACACCTCTCCGTTCAGTGGTTCTCGAATAATACCGGACAGGAAGGAAGTGACAGCAGCACTCGGTTTCCCGGGGCGGATGGATATCGTAGGGAACCGCAGCGAGAACCCATTTATCAAACCCCGACGGGTATAGTCGTTGATGAATGTCTCGCAGATGATCTTTTGACAGCCGTATGATAACTCTGGGGTAGGTATATCCGCCTCAGTCACCCCCCTTTTCGGTACGGGGCTGCCGTACACGGCCTCGCTTGATGCGTATAGAACACGGATCCCTGGGCATGTAGTCGCTAGAGCGTTCAAGAGAGACCGTGTCGCGTCGACGTTGACACGATACCCTAGCTCAAAATTGCCTTCTGCGCCCGACGACATGATCCCGTGGAGGAGGATCGCAGCATCGAGTCCTTTTTCAACTACACTCGCCGCTGATTCAACTAAATCCGCCTTGATCGTTTTGGCATTTTGAGGATACTTGCTGCCGAGAGGCAAGGGTGGCTCGATGATGTCTACCAATGTGAGCTCATTGGAATCGTCTGCTAACAGCTCTTTGGACACGATCTGCCCGATGAAACCAGCACCACCTGTAATGAGAATACGCATTGTGAGTTTCACTAAGATGGCAAGGTAAATCGCATGTAGATAATCAATGACATCGAATTACCTCTCTTAGAGCGAGACTTCGAGATGTCGGCCTCTAAAGCCAATTTTCTTGGCTATGGCTCTTGGGCTCTTCACTGGCAACCTTTACTGGCTTTAGGGAATGGATTTCCGATCTTGGCATATGTACAGGGTTGGGGGTTCCCTGATTTTGGCGTTAGTTGCGGCGCGAACTCACTACTCCGCACCGTCCCGATGGTGGCGGGGCAAAAATACACCGTGGCAGTCATGCGGAAACTTCCCGGCGCAATGGTCTTCCGGGCCTGCACATTGACAGAAATGGTGGCAACTGTATCAATCAAAGTGCTGTAATAGTGGAGTTTATATCAACTTGACTGATGCGAGGTGTTGGAGACCGGGAGCTAGGATGATTCGAGCGTGGTCTTATCTCATTCATTCATTCTCGCCATGACGACCGAGACCGTCTCCCTAGCATCCGTGAAAGTTCAAAGCCCGTTCAAGTAAGCATCAGTTTTCTCTTTGGCTAAAAGCTTGCTTGCTAACTATTGACAAGACTTCCGACCGGGTATGGTGACTGGCGGGATGATCTGGAAGCACAGGGGTATGTTGTTGTGAAGGGCGCTATCGCCCCCGAGAAAGCTCGATACTATCAACAGAAAGCTTTCGAATGGCTGCAGTCATTTGACCCGAACCTCGACCCTAATGATCCGTCTACTTACAAGGTAGAAAACCTGCCGATTCAGACGGATAGGAATACATATGAGCACTATTGTGTAGTCCATGAACGCTTCATGTGGGAGGCTCGCCAGGAACCCGGGGTCTTAGATGCCTTTGAGAAAGTCTGGGGCACTAAAGAGCTCCTTGTCTCGTTCGACTCTCTCAACGTCACGCTCCCTAACCTAAAGCCAGCTCGTGCGCCATGGCCGCACATCGACCAAGCGCCGAGGAAGCGTGGTTTGCATTGCGTTCAGGGAATCATCAACTTAAGTCATGCGGGCCCCGAAGATGGCTCTCTAGTTGTCATTCCCGGATCGCATGCGCTAGTCGAGCAATTCTTCGACGAGAAGACGAACCCGTCTGAGTGGGAATGGCGCGACAACCGATACGTCAATAAGCGGGATATGGAGTTTTTTGAGAGTCGAGGTTTGAAGCCGTTGAAGGTGCTTGCAGAACCCGGAGACTTGATATTGTGGGATTCTCGGACTATTCACTGGGGCGGTGAACCGACTGAGAGGAGCACTGTTCCTCGAACCGTCATCTATGCTGCGTACGCGCCAGCGAAACTGGCCTCGAATGAGGCGATTGAAGAGAAGCGGCGTATTTTCAATGCTAATGGGGCTACTACGCATTGGCCGCATGATAATATTCGATTGAGAGACCTTCAGGTTCGTTTGCCAGACGGGACCCTCGATCCTCGGAATCGAGATGGTCCTCTCGAGAAAGCTGAACATTCCGACCGTCTGCTCAAGTTAGCTGGGGTGATGGCTTATTGATTGAGAGAGATGAACACTTGACTTAACTGACATGTATTTAATATTAAACAGCCTGTCTTTATCTGATCGCCTTCCGAAATGTCTATTGACTATCTTCGTATTCGCGTTACGTGGTAAGAATGGGCTAAGGGAGCCAGCCTATGTACTCTGATGCATAAGTTCTCTGAGTAGGGTTCAACGGCGCACGTACGCGCCAGGAATACCTCACTCATCGACGAGTGTATTACTATTACTTCTGTCTTCTGAGTCTTCGAACAAATTGAGACTTAAAAACACAGCATTTCTCTAATCTCGTGGGAATCAAGACTAGCCCAGCTACTGGCGGCTTTGATCCCCATCCCCGCCCCGCCTTTAGCACTCCCCACGTCATCTTATAAATAGCCATATCCGGGGAAGCTTTGGGGAATGGATGTGTTGGAGTCACCTTACTACCCTTCGCTACGCTGGGCCGTTATCTTTTTAGGTATTTGAAAGAATCTTGTAAAGTCATGTCTAGCGGTATTGAGGACATTTACTTTGAAGACGCGCTAGACGAACCGCCTCCAAAGAGGCCTAGAGTTCTTTCGAAGGCGTACGTCCCCAAGCTTAAAGCTATTTGAATATTCTACACTTGCTGACCCTATCGTTATCCTAATAGCTGCGAGGCTTGTCAGATAAAGAAATCCAAGTGCGACAGCGCTCGTCCAAAGTGCGGATCTTGTCAGCTCAAAGGTAGTGCATTCCGTATTAGTCGGCTTACGCGTAAGCTTCTGATATCTTTAAAGGATCATCTTGCAGCTATAGGCAGAGGGGACAACCAGGGCTTAGGCCAGGTTATGGCAAAGCAGTTGAACAGCGTTTGAACAGTCTGGAGGAGAATGTCGAGAAGATCAACCAGACCCTCCAAGATGTGCTGGAACAAGTTCGAAGTGGCACGGCCGTATCACAGCAGAGCACAGATAAGGCAACAATAGCTGAGAATACACAGCCATGGCAGGGGACACAATGTACACTCGGCCTATCTCCTTCTGCCTCCGAGTCGCCAAGCATACGGCCGCCTCTATTTCTTAATGACATCGCCCCCAAAAATGGATTACCGCCCGATGCGATTATGGAACAACTTGTTGATCTATTTTTCGACAAGGTTTACCCGTGGGCACCTATTTTCTACAGACCGCATTTCACCACGAACATGCAATCACCGGAGCGTCAGATACTTCTCCATGGAATTGTAGTTGTCGCTTTCCGCTATTGGAAGCACTCGGATCCGCCCCCTGAATTACGAGAGAACTATACGAAAAGCTCAAGAGAAAAGATACTACTTGAGACTATTGATACTTGCTCCTTGACCTCGACACAAGCACTATCACTCTTAGCAATCGATGCACTTGGCGAAGGCCCAGCCCATAGGACGTGGAAAGTGATGGCCATGCTATACACAGCTGTCCAAGAACTAGGACTAACAAAAAGTCGTTCCCTCATAGACGTCGAAGTTGATACGCCGTTAGTGAGAAATGAAGAACCAAATGATGATCTGGACTTATCAATTATAGAAGCAGAGGAGAAACGACGACTTTTCTGGTTGATATACCGACAAGATCAGTTTTCAAGTGTATCCCGGGGTCAAGGAGGGACCATTAACGTCCATGATATTCATCTACCCTATCCGGCCGGAGAAGAAGAATGGGGAGTGCCTATTACGCCTACGTGGTTTGAAACCATGCCGCAACTGAGACCGGCAATCACGCAGCCCCCTAGCAACATATTATGGCGGTACTATATTGATGTGATGGTATTTCTTGATCGCACGAACCAACTCCTTGTCAAACCGGTCAACTTGTCGCTCCCTGGTCACTGCCAGGAGTGGCAAAGCAGTTTTCGGCGACTGGACACAGCCCTTTCTAGCTGGTTTGAAAACCTACCTCGAGAAGTCAGAGATCCTCCGGAGTTATTTGATCCCATATGGGTCATGCTTCATGCGACATTCCATTTGTGAGCACATCGTACTCCGGTCTGATACGCCTGAATGTTCTATTAATCCCCATATAGGAATAAGATTCGCATGTATACGGTAGCTGCCTTCCCATCTACAACTTCGCCATACATGAAGCCATCTCCATCAGGGCGTAATAGATGCCGGGAGTCTGTTAAGAATGTGGTATCTTTGGTCACATCAATCCAGCCCCACGAACTAGAGCAGCTGAGCCCAATGTTCTCATTTGTGGTCTGGGTCGCGAGCAGAAGTCTGGTTATTCTATGGACAAGCGGATATGAAGCTACGTATGGGACAATGCCGACCGACCTTAAGCCCATGCTGTGGACTTTGCGTCAAATGGGAACGCACTGGCCTTGTGCGCAGCGCTATGTGGACATCATCCAGTTGATCATTGACACTAAGAATAACCCAGGAGGACCTACGGGCCTCGATATATTCAATGATACGAGAAGAACCGCGTATGGGTTACAGAATCGACTAGGGAAGCTAGCTGGAAATCGATCCAACCAAGCACTTATGACCTCGTTCGATTTTCTCGATATACCCTCGCTTGATATAGGAGGAGTTGGCCTAGGTCGCAGTGACAGCTTCGGCTTAGGTATGGTTGATGAATGGTTATAGCACCTCACATCTTCTGCTTTACGGCCCCTGAATACGGAATCTTGCCATTTATCAAGTTCATAATGGTGCGAATTGTGGCCACTGTACTTCACATACTCAAAGACGACTTCACCAATCCGCCTGAAGACTATTGGGGAGTTAGTTTCACAGAGTTAGGGATTTCAGCATGACAGACTGTATTTTGGAATTTAACATCCGATGGTATCGGCGTCCTGTCTTGGGCTATACATGCACTCACACTAGATGCGCCTGCTCCGCCACCACGTTATTCAGACGTCCCATCTGCAACACCGCCCGCACATTTCCAATATTCCACTCCTCCATTTTCGTCTTTGTCTATATAAAGTCAGTAAGTAAACTTACTAAATCTTGTAGGCAAGACACCACTGGGAAGATATTACCTCAACTGATGACGTCCCCATATGTGGTAGTAAACAGACATGAGGATTTGACAGGAGGCCTGGATGTATGTTGGGCTCATTCTGATACACGTCGAGTCCGACTGATAGTACCTGGCCCTCATCTAACGCCTTTACAAGTGCATCTTCGTCTAGCACGCCTCCTCGTGCAGTGTTCACTATAATGATACCTCTTTTCATCTTCGCGAACTCATTTGTTGAGATGATGTTACGTGTTTTGGACTAAGCGGAGTGGCCGTTAGCACAGAGTTGGCCTAACAAAGCTTCCCGATGGGGGCAAGCTCACATTCAAGGGTAAACTCAGACTGAGAACATCGCTTCTCGCAAGGAGTTCGTCGAAGCCGACATATTCGGCTCCATCCGCCAGTTGACAACTAAGTTGGGTTCGATTGTGATAAATACACCGCATGCCGAACACTTCGACCTTTTTCTTTAGATTTCTACCTATGCCACCCATTCCGAGGATTCCAAGCACCTTCCCTTGCGGGTCATGTCCTAGGGGTGGCGGCGGGACTTGCCCTGTCCATGTTCCATTTCGTATCGCCATAATCCCATTGTTGAATCCTCGAAGAGCAGCTAAAATGAGAAATACAGCCGTGTCAGCTGTCGCATCGTCAACCACCTTCGGACAGTTTGATACTAGGATTGACCGGTCCGTGCAGGCAGCAGTATCAATGTTATCATAGCCGGCACCTTCACAGTCCATGAACCTGTTAGCACACAATGTCCGACCCCGGGGCTCGTAAGTTTAGGCATGTTGATTCTGACCGTTGTGACACAGAAACCTCACACTCTGAGGTAAAGCCTGGATCAATTCCTCGTCGAATTTACCAGTAACGGCAAGACTCGAGGGAGCCCTGTCACATATAACGAGAACACCGTCAAGTCTTCCACTCTTGCATTCTTCGATGAACTCTTGCCTACTTTTGGCCTCTGGCGTGACTAGCTCAGCCAGGCTCGAAAGAGCTTCCCACGAACCTTGAGCACTATTAAAACTTCATTAAATTCATTATTTCCCACACCGAGTATAGGGGGTGCGCCTGTTACTTACTGGTCGATGCGTCCTAACAGTAGGGCTTTGGGTCTGGCCATCTTGTGTTCCCGCGTCTTATTCAAATTGAACAGGAATCATTAAATTTTTATTTTCCAATATGACAGTCTTGCTACAATTAGTTTTGTCTATGGGATTTCACGAGCCCCAGAATAAGACTAAAAACTTCGGTACATTGATGTCCCGATGATGACCCCGATTTTAATGCAGTCATGCGAGCGCCGATTCGCTATCGGGAAGTGACACGAATTCAATATGAGTTCCCAATCTTTCACTGCATGTCATGAAGTGGTATAGAATCATCTGAGAGGCCAGCTTTCTTCTTGTTGGCGTTGTCTCGGCTATCTGCGTGCATTTCCTGCTCGATCTGAAGCTGCTACCTCCTGGCGATTCTTCAGTAGTACTAATTATTATCAGATCGTGGGCGTTCTACGGATTATTAATGTGAATCTTACCTGGAGCGAGTAGAGTCTTGTTAATCAGTCTCGATATACTGCGGGATGAAATCTTACGGAAGCATATAGCTTGTGATTAGTGCTTACGGGTCGAACCACTGTGCTTCTATATCAAGAAATTATAGCTGAACGCTAGGATACAAGAGTAGCAAAAGCATAAGGGCTAACATTTATCTAATGAGAAGAATAGCTAGGGCAAGATATACCTTAGCGTCACTAACTAAGGTGCTGCGCGAGCAACAGGAAACTAACTATCTTACATTTGCCATCCTAATCAATCTTCAGCTCATTAGACTACGTAATATTCTACTCATTGCACTTCATGGCGCTTTTGATGCCTCAGCTCTTTTAGGTGCCTGACTAAGGTCTGGTGCCGATACCGATATTGATTTCTTTACTATCGGGGAGTAGCTGCATGACCGTCATCTGCGCTTGACGGCGGGGAGCATTAATATCTATTATTATTCTATATACAATATCCCCTTCGTGGTTTGTAATCTAGGGGCTCGAACGGGATGTGTAGTAGGTCACACGCGCCATACTCTAGAGACATGAACGCTTTCAGGGTCTGCCTGTCATTGAAGTTGGAAGGGATTCAAATGATACGTGTGTAACTATACATATAAAAAATTCAATAAAGTGAAAACTATACTGGACTCCACAGGTCCCCGTAACTAACTCATTCCCATGATATGATCCGAAGGTTGCCCTTGTTCGTCTATGAAATAACAACTAATAGAAAGTTCGATCTATACGCCACCAAATAGTCTAAGACTTGTTGAAAGTGTTAAATTTTGACCACAGCTATCTTCAAGGGCAATTTCCAGAGATGTCGCAGGCGAGTTTCTCAGCCAAAGCATCTATTTGATAGGATTGTTAGCTCATTCGCGAGATCTATCTTTGTGTTGCGGATGATTGGCACTTACAGACTGTAGCCTGAGGGTGACCTGGAGGCAATAACGGGAACACCGATGCGTCGACGACTCTCAACCCCTCGACACCGTACACCCGACCCTGAGTATCGACGACGGCCTGAGGGTCTCCACGACGGCCCATGGAACAGGTGCTTGAGGGGTGATAAACGGTATTGAAGTTGCGGCGGATGTGTTCCTCGATCTGAGCATCCGTCTCTACGCTACTGCCAGGATAAGCTTCGGGGCCAACAAGTACCTCCGTTAGCGACGACTGGTTATAAAACTCTCGTGCACGCTTGAATCCAGCTATAAGTACTTCAACATCGGCACGATCGGTTAAAAATCGTGGATCAATGGCAGGGGGGTCAGCTGCGTCGGCTGATGTAATATTCACAGTTCCACGAGACCTGGGCGCAACAAGTGCCACAGCGAGCGTAGAATAAGCTGTGCCATCTTCCGGGTCGAAGGTTAGGACACTCACATTGCCAACCCAGGCTGATAGGGCCAAATACTCGACCTCAGGCCAGTCCGCTGGGTACTGCTTTAACGCATCGAGCGTATTCTTGCTAAAGCTGCTACGTGTAGCATTGGGGAGTTTCTCCCACGCGAGTAGGTCCACACCGGGGGTAGTCAGCAATCCAGCTGCTTGTTCGTTGTATAGTCGAGTCTGCTCTTGGAAAAATGCTGGGTCCCCTGCTAAGTTGGAGGCCGTAACAAGGTTCACTCCTTGACTAATGCCGAAAAGAACGTGATCTTGCAGATTCTGCCCGACCCCTGGTAAGTCGGATATAACCTCAATATCATAGGATTGCAAGAGCTCAGACGGGCCGACACCAGAGACTTGGAGCAATTGGGGAGATCCGATTGCACCTGCAGCCATTATAACTTCTTTTCGAGCCGAGATTGTATACTGTCTACCGGCAGTGTCAACACGAACGCCAGTTGCTCTCTTTAGTCCGTCGAAAAGCACTTGTTTGGCATCCGTCAAAGGGTAAACAAAGTAGTCCGAACTATTAAGGCTATTTTGAAGAAATGCGGTTTCTGACGACGAACGGATCATCGTCTTGCCATCGATGCTGAATGGGGTGTAAGCTTGGCCGATAAGGCCGCCGCTATTAAACCCTTCGGGTCGAAGATACAAGCCTATCTGTGAGAACGCTTTTGTAGCCCACGTAGGAAACGCGTAGACCCAGTTCGGATACGAAAGCCCGAGAGGTCCGGCGCCGAAAACAGATGGGTCATACTCGGGAGTCGCGTTTTTTAGGCGGAGGTCGTTCCTCGGAGGGGACAAATGAACGCTTTTCTGGAAATATGGCAATAGATTCTCGAAAGTGTAGCCGTCATCGCCGACCATGTCGGCCCATTTCTGGTATGAGCCTTTCGTGCCGCGGTGGTAAATCATGAAATTGCGGGCACTACTCCCCCCTAACATCTTGCCCCGAGGATATTTCAACTTGGCATTATACGCTCCCTGAGCTGGTTGTTAGTGAATTATTGGTATGAGAGGGGCGCTTGGAATGACTCACAACTTGAGGGACGGTGTGGTATCCCCAATCGGCTAGAGGTTGCCAATCCGTAGGCAGTTTCCCCGCCCAAGCAAACGCATCGGCAGGTATTTCCATGAGGCTCCCAGTGGTAGTTTCATAAAAAGTTCCTGCTTCGATGATGGCAACGGTGCCAGCTCCCTGTTCTACCAGCCGACTTGCCACTGTTAAACCAGCAGTCCCACCGCCCACGACAACATAGTCATAGGTCGCGTCATTGCCGAGGACACCGAATGAAGAACCTAAAGGCCTAACGCCGTTCACGCCTATTGTTGACGCAGCTATCAGACACAAAGTTCTGATGTGACTCTTCATCGCAGAATCTTGAAGATGAAAGGCGAGTTGTTTGACGAAATTAAGGGCTTTTGATTCTCAACAACTTGAACTTGAGGAAACTTGCGATTTCAGGCCAGTCTGTTTCTATATAAATAATCGAATAGCCTTCTTCCACTCAGACATTCAGGCTAGCCATATTTATATTTGCATTGAAAACCCCTACATGCCGCATCGAAGCACATGGCATCGCCGTTCTCCTAGGAGGCACGGAGAATCCGCATTACATTATATTACATGGCTGTGGGTCAACGACTAGAGCTTGGATTGAGGACAAGGATGACAAGTACACTGATAGTGATCTAGAAATACGCGTATTCTTTGGGAGTATTTACAACTGGCGTATGTCACAAGCGCCATAAATAGACTTTGTAGAAGCTGATATAACTAGAACCGAGGTATAAGATAGATGAAATGCTGTAGCTGAAAAGCAAATACCTAGGTAGTTGTTGGCCGCGGCGCATGCAAATGACTACGTGTGGCGGTACAGCTAGCTCAGGTTGACTGAACCGCACTCTAGGTGGGATGTGCTCGGTATAAGATACATGTAATCCTTCGTTGGCGCATCCTAGTATGTGTAACGATAGGAGTCAGATCGTTCATGCTAATTAAGCTTACATACATGATGCAGGTACTGGCTACGGGCGGATGTGGTGTTACTTAGAAGTTGAAGTTTGTTTTCGTAAATACCACGTGAGATTGCTGATATTAGTAGTGGAATCACAGCCTTCTTCCATTATCAGATGATAATATTAAAGGCTGAAGTCGCACTCAGACGGCCATAATCAGGCCTGTCGGTTACGTATAAAGGATATCACGAGATTCTTACATAGCACTATCAGCTTTCACACGGCTGCAAATAGCTGAAGTCTATAAGCCATAGTGCTGAAGGGCAGGAAAGCTCTAATAGAGGGATGAGAAATGACGTCGGTAGGAAGAAAAATGCCCTGGGATATGATGACGGAGGATTCGGCTTTCCCTAGCGAATTGGGAGAGAATAATAGCCAAGCGGTATTGCCGTCTTTATATTCCCCGGGTAGCTTAATCGCAAGTGGCACAACTCACCGTAACGTTGTTAGAGGAATTTGAGTGTACTCGAGAACTTCATCACATGGAGCAACTTAATTCTCACATGACTAACTGGGCTCCAACTCTGAAGAGGCCTCGCTTAAAACACAGGGCTACACATATGAATATACGGATATGACCAATCGATAATATTAAGGACCTCGACGTTACAGTTGTAGCAATTAAATAGCTTTCATCTGTGAAGACTTGCTACAGGGGGGGGGGGGGGGGGTGTTTATTGTAGAGAATCATCTGAAATGGCATAAACTTACGTCATGGGTAATTTCGACGGAGCCCGATTGTGGTAAGGTACCCGAACTATACGGCGTAGACTTGTTCGACTCGAGAATCCACCTGGCCAACACTACGGAGTATAGGTCCAAAGGCGATGCTTACATTAGATAAGCCGAGCGGTTACCTGCCTAAGGATCTAGAAGTACTTGTACTAATACACCCTTTTCTAGGACTAAGCTAAGACATTACTTACGTGAGACACCTATAATTAGAACATGAAATCACAACTCTTTAGTTACAATTAGACTACATTTAGTCACACCCACTTACTTTACGCACTTCACTACGAAGATTACAATTCGCCAAAAAAAAAAAAAAAAAAAAAAGACATTATTGAGGAAAATCCGGCTGCCTGGCTGGCGATGCAGATACAATGAAGTATTAGGCATGCGCATGGCTATCGAGGTCCAGGGAGTTCTACAAAATGAGTCTTATACCGCTAGTCAGCGGCCCGATCCTGAAGTGCGGTTAGATCTGTATATAAGAGATATCTAGCGTTGGGCTAAATTAATGTAGATATCGGAATATTCCGCTGGCCCTCGTGAATGCACTTGAAATAGGTAACACTATTAGCGCAAGATATGTAGATATAGGAAATATCCGTAATTGTTCAAACCTTCTTTTAATTGAGTAGACCCCGAACGTGCGGCACAAGCCCGCGTGATATTTAACATCAGTAGCAACACCCCTCGCCTCGAAAGCCGACCATGTCATCGTCGGTGGAGCCGTGACACGTTATACTATAGGGAACGTGTGGCGGCCGCCAAGGATAGGGCCCGCCGAGCTAGTGCGAACCGTGTTGTCGGGTTTGCTGGCTCTGGTCCGCCTGGAAGACCAATGATGGATCAGCAGGGGTGATGCTCGAATACTTATATAAAAGCTACCCCTTGATTCGACAGTGTGGCGATCAATATCCTAGTTTATTTCTACTTTCACTCTAAAGAGATTCTCTCTGAAATGGTATCTTTGACGCGGAAAACAAGCTCATAAGCCAGATTCACGACTGAGATTAACAGATTAGCTATCCAATCCGATGTTTTCTAGTTCCTGATTATGTATTTAAAATGCTTCTAATCTCCTCGGTTCTTGTTTACGTAGCGTTATATCGCCCTCATTAACGATATGGGAGAACGGGCATCTTTAAGTGTAAATGTCACGTTCCTTAATTGAATCAGGATAAGCGGTTTTAGGCAGCTTCTCTTGTATAAAGAACTCAGCTAGTTGTACTAGCATTAAGTGATAAAGTTGCTAATCGAGAAACGATTTATTTCAGAGCCACATAAAATAGTGAAATTATCTCATTTCCACAATTTGTAGGAGAGCCGTGCGAAGGGCGAACTTAAGAAGTAGATTCTTCATGAAATATCAAAAGGAAAGCCACTCAAGGAAACCTGCCGGACTCTTCCTAGAAGACTTGGACCCGGAGACCGGTTTGCTTTAGGGTAATTAGGCTTCCGGGTAAGGTGCCCACCCCTATCCTCTCGTATGACCTCGCATCCTGCTTTTGAGCAATGACAAGTACATAATAAAACTTTTCGTTGTCCATCCTCATTGACGTCTTACTCCTCCCAACTAAAACGCATTTTACAATTTGGTCTCTTGGCCTTTTTCCTCCGTCATACACTATTCGGGCGTCCGCTGAAGTTGAGAAATCTCTAGCGATAGCAGTGAGATCATTCCTCCCGTTTTTATCGGCAGTATGCCAACTAGCGTTGGAAATGATACTCAGATGCGATGACGAGGGAGTCGCTAGGCTTGGGGGGCTCCAAGGTGAGCGGATTTCCCCTTCTTCCCAATTCACCTTCCCGAATGGGAGATCCATGAAATCGATAGCACCTTCATACGCCATCCAAGACCACGAGGGCACTTTATACTTTTGCGACGTTGGGAAGTGGATTGGAGTCATGACCGATTGTAATCTTGTATCACGCTGCCAGAGCAAGCTTCGCCCAAAGTAACAAGTAAAGACGCCGTATCCGCCATGAGTCTTGAATGCGCGGATAAGTCGTTGTTCTATCCCGGCGATTGCCAACGGTCTATCGTAGCTCATGGTAAACTGTAGCCGCGAGTACTGCTTGTAGAGAAGCTCGTAGAGATAAATCTGGCCGCCTTTCGTCGATCCGGTAGCTACTTTGGGGAATTTGGGGTCGCCGAGAAAGGCAACTTGTTTACTAGAAAGAATCTGTTAGTGGGTGGAAGCATATACTGTGTGGGAGTGGCTTCGACGGGACAATGAGCCCCAGTGAAGCAGGTTTTGGGTTACTCACTTTCTCATTCTTATCAATGTCTCACAGCGGATACCCTCTCCACATTCCCAATAAGTCTGGTTCTCTGCAAAGTAGATTGTTCGTCGTGCCAATACCCTTTCTTGTAATACCCAGCCTCTTTTGTTCAATGCTCCTTCAAGAACGTCTCGCTGGAAATTGTCGATTGATTCGCAGATGTAGAGTCCAGGTGCTCCGGGTTGTTCGAACCTGACTATTTTTCGGTCTGGCCTACTCTTGAGAAACCCGCTTGACATTCCGCTTGCGCAAGTCGCAGCGATTACACAGTACGCGGAGGAAAATACGGTTTCCATATGCTTTGCTTCTTCTTCGAAATCGCCACCATCTCCCTGCACAATGCAAAGCGAATCAATCCAGAGATATTTCAAGCCAAGTTGTCGCGTTACTTCAACGGCGTCTTTAAAGGTATTTGGGAGGAGATCTATTGGTATCTCTGTTTCGTGGTCCCGAATATTGAACTGTGTAGTGCGGAAATGACTATGCTCGGCGCCCCACGGGTGTGATAGGGCGATATATTCCATAAGCCGGAGTGAATCAATTTGGATCTTCTGAGTCTTCAAAAGACGGACGATTGGCGAGCCATGTTGTTTGACGTCAATTAATCTAGTCGGTCTCCTAATGAGCGAAGATTCTGTAGTTTCAGGCCGACAACTCGCGTGATTCCCGTCACAGTCCTGTACCCATTTACGAATAAGGTCGAAATGTTCATGGCTCCCAATAGCGGCGATTTTTGGTATTCCAGTCGAAATGTCCTGTAATTGAGGACCGAAAAGAGCATTCGGGGCTTCCAATACGGTTAGAAATGGGTTGAAACTCTTCTTATCCTGTGGATGCTTACAAGATGCGCCGTATATAGATAGAACTGGGGTTCCCTGGCCGCTTAATGCCAACCCGCCTTTGACCCTCCAAATTTCTATGCTGGCAGAGGACATGTTTGATGTGTCGAAAACGCGAAGAAATAGATCGCATAATGTGCATGTTTTTGCTCTTGATTTTAGGAAAGTGACCTGTTCTCTCGCAACCAAGCCTAGAGCCCTGAAGTTCAAGGTGAGACAGCGCTCACACAGTGATGCTTCTGCCATCGGAAAGATTCGTAAAGCGTTTCGGCCTCGAGTTTTCATCAAATGTGCGGACATTATATCATCCGGAAAGACTTCCCAGGTGCCGTCTATCTGTAACTACGGTCAGCCACAATATTCAATTAGGTCCCCAAACGAAAACTAATTTAGTAGATAAAACTTACCGCCTGATAGCCCAATGAGATTAGAGCCTAGTCTATGTAAAATCGTTCGAAGCAGTACCTTTACTTACGTGCTACATTCCTTGTGTAAGTAAAAGTTTTCGGGGTATATAGCGTAAAGCACTTACTTTCTGTTGTCGAGGAGCGTGAAAGGGTCATTAGTTATCAGTTCCCCTCATGTACCGTAATAATTGCTTGTTAGACAACTTACATACTATCACCCTGGTCAACCTGTTGACCTCCATATTGTTCTCAGAAAAGACCACTCACCGTCTTCAACGATAGCAGCCAAGCTACTAAGTCAGCAATCCGCTACTTACGTCTCGAAATTCGACTGTTGACGTACATTCTTGTAGCGTCGGTTTCGTCAGCTACTTGATGCGATTCAATAACGAGCATCCAATCTCAGAATATATATAGTAACTTACATTTGCATGATGAGCCTGGCCGTTAGGTATGTGAAGAGTCGAAGAAATTCCAACTCGGCTCTGTCCTTTGCTCATGAATAAATAGTCGTCGCTCTTTCGTGCATTCGCCTCAATATCTTTCAGTCTTGTAACCAGACGTGGAGAATCGGCGCGAAATTCTTCTAAGACGAGAAGCTCGTCTTTCACCAAAAGGAGTAAATCTCGCAGGGCAGTAGGTTGCTGGAGTTCTGGGTCATTCAGTAGCATCTCTTCCATCCATTTTGTTGCCCTCTCGCTTACCATAGCGACGGAGCCGTGGTTGTCTTTAGTGATCGTGAAATAAAGAGTCCCCTCTTCCTGGAGGTTCAAGGCCTTTTTCGCCTCGTGGAACTTATCCAACTCTTCAAGGCCATAAAGAATCCAGACGATAGACTCGAAAATCGTACAACCTATTGACCATATATCATAGATCCGGGACCTCGGCATGTTGCTATTGGTAATGGCTTCAGGTGCCTCGTAATGCAGAGTTGTGTGTTTAGTAGATGTAGCGTTCACTCGATATGTTGTGGCGAGTTCGTGCTCCTTAGCTAGGCCGAGATCCGCTATCTTCAGAGTTCCGAGCCACGACAGTAGATCTCTGAAGACTAAGATATTTTCAGGCTTAAGATCTCCATGCCGCCAGTTCGTATTACCGCCATGACCCGGGTGGTGCAGCTTGTGCAGAGCCTCTGCTAGACCGCGAATCTGCCCCAAGAGTTCCCAGATTCGTTCGCCAGTGAGCTTAATGTGTGGCGTAGGATTTCTGCGCCAAAAGTCGCGGAGCGTACCACCATTCGCCCATTCAAACATGATAGAGTAGGCTTCAGTATTCTGAGTTAGCAATTCCCTCTCTCAAGTCTGAACAGAAACTCGAAGGAGACCGTCAGACGCAAGGAGAAAAAAGGGGTAGAACGCAAATCTTGTATTATGCTAATTTAGGAACATGATGGAAATTATTTAGGTGCCACTCACCGCCATCGTACTTAAACGAAGCAATATGACGGATCAAATGGGGGTGATCCAATGCGCCGAGTTTATTCCACGTGTCCGCTTCTTGCTTCCATGCAATCTCCGGGTCATAACTGACCTCACTGCCAATAGAGGTCTTGAGTTCTTTGATAGCAACTTGCACTTCATCGTTATCATCCTACAAGTATATTAGTAAAGAACTAAACGAAGCTTTGGCATCTTTGCAGTCATTCACCGGATCGAGTGTATCTTGGTGGTCCGCACGGAGCCTCGCCTCAAAGACGTCGCTAAAGTGACCGCCCCCTGTTGGCTGTTTTCGTCGAAATGGTAAAATGGTTCCGTGTGGAAGCTCCTGATTGAATCGCTCGATATTGTCCCTCATGAATACAGGAGCAATGAATTTCCATTGGTTTCTGTGAAAGGCTTCAACAGCAGCGACATCCCATTGCTCATGGAATACATCTAGGGTCGAGTTATGGGAACAACCATCGCTTGTGACATCAAAGTTAGAACATACGTTCTTCTTGGTGATATCCTCAATTGGGAGAGCCTTATCCGTGAAATCCATTTCTTGAAAGCGCTCAAAGACATCTCTCAGCACATGCCCAGACCAGTTGTAGGACATCAGGGTGGCCAGGAAGACCTTTGAGGCTTCCGTACAGATAAAATGGATCAGCTGCTCAGAAGCGCCGGGAAGCATGGTCTCGAAGTCAGTATCTTCAATCACATTTGGTAGGGAGCTATCTGGCAAGTATTCCATTTGTAGGTAGTTTTCGACCAGCTCGTGCTTGATCTCGCTTCGACGCAGGTTGATATACTTCGCACTTGATAATTCCCGTTGTCGCTCACATTCCAGATCATAGTGGGTCCGTTTAGGTCCAACCCAGCTGACGCTAAGTAGTCTCATCATCGACTGAAAGAGACGTTCAGATAAATATAGAATATTAATCATCTGGACTAAATCGAGGCTAAGACGTGGGTGGATGGTTTGAGGAAGTAGAGTGATCAAACATACATGCAGGGGGCTTAAATATAGGGGTTCCATGTGTCGTCCGCGTACCACCCCATATCTACAACCAAACCTATTCCGATAAATGAGGCTCTGCCCCCTGGAATCTGGGTTAAGAATTCCCCTCTCCTTGTAATCTATAACCCTCAGCTCTCAACACTCCCAGGGGTGGGTTACAGCTATGCCTCAATGGAATGGTCGCCATTTGAGGCTATGCCAAACTAGTAAGGCCGGAGAAGAGGGGGTGACGTTTCGGTGGCTTGAAACTGATGCTACTTCTCTCGCTTATGGCGTTTTGTCCGGTTTAATGTGATACGAATTGGTGGGTAGCAATGGCAGTAGATTGTTGTTTATCTGCTTATGGAAATGGCTGTTATACAACGCACTCACCCCCTCAGCTGTATTGGAGTATGGGCTGTGATTGTGCATAAAATATAGCTATACCCGGCATAGGCCGGGCAGCATAGCCAATCTTCAAGGGGTTAAGAATGAGAATATCCTGATCTTAAGGTGGGATTGTCGGCTTCCAGGTGCTTCCTACGACAATGCAACGGAGACGCCGCAATAGCTATCAACCTATGACAAGAAACAAACATGGTGTGTTCGGGAGGCTAGTGATAGGTCATAATTATGAGTTGTCCCAATGCCGACTCGGTAAGCAGTGGCGCAGGTAGAAATGAGAGGATGTCGTTTGGTCTTCTCGGCAGCTTACCAAACTAAGTCTGCGCATGCGACAAGCACGGATGCTAGGACTCTACTAGGTTCGGAATGGTTCATCCCAAGTATATGGGTAGTATTAATCATTGGGTGTCCGTGCCAGCTTTTACACTCACACCGCCAAATGACACGCGTGTTGTTTACGGCACCCTATGGAAATGCAACCCCCACCCTGCAGGTATGATGATAGTAAGGGTATATCCAGCCACGCAATGTAACCCTCTCACTTGTGCGGGGTTGAGTCCGGCGATTCCAGTATATCTAGTACCTCGAAGTAGAGAGCTGCAATGACCCATCGCAAGCAAGTAATGAGTTCATACTCTCTCTCTAGCATATGGGGCTGAGCATATACTGCGTTGCTTGCAGTTTTGACTGTGTGTTTGCCCTAGCGTGGCCGATACTCTATAGCTGGCGTGGTACTCGGAGTAGCTGCGGCTGGTGCTGGTAGCCACCCGTTCGACTGCCAGAGCTGGATGACGCAGACCAACGAGGCAACCATCTTTAATCCTATCATTTGGCTTTCTTCAAGGCAGATAGCGTTGGCGTCGGATGGGCCGCGCCCACACCTTCTAGCATTGACGCAACTGTCTATTATAACAAGCGTGTTTCGGTCAATTCCCATCCAATTCATAATATGCTTCAAAATGAAGACCTATTTCATTTCACTTATGAAGTCAACTTTTTCCCAGAAACGATTATCCAATTAAACAATGCCATCACCGTGTCAGCCACTATCAAAGCTATTTTCTGGGCTTCCGCCCCCATTTGCCCGCGAACAAGATAAACCAAGCTTATACTGTCAATTAGTGCCTCACGTGATCAATTCCGATGATATAGGAGGGCCGCCATCCCATTTCCCTCCCTTCCTCCCGCTAAATACTATCAACTCGGTAGTCACTACAGGCATTCCCAGACCTAGGCATTCCTGCTTTCCCTCAATCTTCAAGCCTGCTCCATCCCATCACAGTGTGGAACGAGCAAAGAAATCATTTGCAATTCTCGGTCTTTGTGAGAAACAAGCCGTCATATGGGATCTATTGAACGAGGGGCTCACAGATGAGGACCTTCCTCTTTCAAAGTTCGAAGGACGTGGGCTACCCATAACTTCCAATATCTTGGTTTCTCGTAAAGGCAAGAAGTTCGAGTCATTCTCGAAGCTAGAGAATATTGCAGTCGAGAACTTTCTCGAAAAACAATGGCTGGCTCTCGCACCTATATTTAGTACTCCTGGCCAGCACATTTCCCTCGACCGGAAGAATCCTTTACCGTTCCTCGACATTAAGTATATACCAACCAGGTCTAGAAGCACCGTTTACAAGGGTATGCTTCATGCAGCACACGTCGTAAGTATGGTACCTAAATGTATATCCAAGTACACAAGGCCCGTTACAGCTAACATGGTTGCTGAGATGCCCCAAGTTGAGAATCATGTCCAAATTGCTATTAAATGCTATACCAATGCACAAGAATTCAAAAGGGAGAATGAAAATCTGGAGAAAATCCAGAATCTCAAACACAAACATCTGATCAGGCATATCGCCACTGTTCGACAAGGAGACCTGTTCTATGCTATTCTCCCCTGGGCGAGCGGGGGTAGCCTCTCCGACTTCTGGGGGAAGTATCCCGACGCTCTTCGTACAAGGGAGACCGTGCTTTTTCTGTGGTGTTTTCAGCAAATGCTCGGCCTTATCGACGCTCTAGTTGTTTTACATGAAATTAACTGCCGGCATGGGGACCTGAAACCCGATAATATCCTGCGTTTTGAAGCCTCAGATGACTCTCCAGCTCAACATAATCAGTACGGAACCCTAGTCATTACGGACGTCGGCGTGTCCCGGGTCCACTACGAAACGACCGGACATCGATTTGATCCAACGACCACTAAGGCCACCACACAGTATTATGAGGCCCCGGAAGTCGAAACCAACATGGAAAAGCCAAGAAGTCGAAGATACGACATGTGGTCGGTTGGATGTGTGTTCATGGAGTTCATCATCTGGCTCTTATATGGCGAGAGGGCAATCGGTAACTTCAGAGAATCCCGAAGACGTGACGATAACTCGATTCCTCACAATGGAGCTTACTATAAACGCACTGGCAAGGGAGTTACAGCAGAGGTCCATCCCGTTGTATCCCGCGGGTTCGATGCACTCACGAAAGACCCACGGTGTGTCAAAGACACTGGACTAAGAGATCTAGTCGACCTTATTGCTAACGATCTCATTGTAATCGACCCCCAACGGCGTTTAGAAGCAAAGGAACTGAGAGAAAAGTTCAACGATATCGTCATAAGGGCTGAAGAGAATCCAGAATACCTACTTCGGATGACTGAGCCGCCTCCTAGCGTTCCTAATGTTTTTCTTCTCGGTGGGCAAGGCGATAGTTACGGATAGCTCGTATACGGTTGAATATCGCCCGGGGTTGCTATACATAGCACATTTTTGGGTCCTTCGGTACTAGACATTTTATTCAAACTTCTATCAAATTTCGCCAAATCACGCACATTGGACTCATTACATATACATAAGCACCTCGATAGGGACTTAACTACTTAGGCAATTGATTATAATCTGGGGTCCTACCGCAGTGGGGACGTGGCCTGTGAGCTGAGGCACGCAACCAAAACCTCATTGATCAATCCCCAACATCCCAATCGAGCCAATGAGGCGTAGGCACACTAACTCTCAAGCCGTAAACAAATCCAATCATGCACCCCTCGCGATAGTGATACGTCACTATAGACATATAAGATAAAAGGGCCTAGGGAATATCAGCGGCGGTAGACGGTGGGTGTCATATAATCACCTACCTAGTACGACTCGATGGCCTGTGATAGGCAACTACCTCGGGACACTAGCCGGGTATAGAGAGAGCGGGAAGCGGGGGCGGGGCCACTACCTAGTCTAGACTAGATTCTATATCCTGGGTACTTCTCCACTTTAAGCCTCATTCCATCCAATACAAATAGGGACTTGGTATCCGTCGAAAGTATAGTAGACCAACAAGTCGCGACATGTACTGCACAAGACCTCAGAGTACCTAGGTACTGCACTGCCCAAAGCATCCCGCCACATGCATAATAAGAAGCTCTTCCTACCTATATCTTCACATACCAAGCCAGCCAATACTACGCTCACACTTCACCGAACAATGCGACGCCTCCGGGATAGCCGAGAGCAACGAATTTATATGCTTTTGTTTGTCGAGCCAATAATACTAACCCCTTCCTTCTGTAGGCTTCAGACTCAAAGGCCGAGCCGAGTTGCCTTGTCGCGTCGCGAACAGGGTACACGGGCTATGCGCGAATAAGAGACAAGAATACTGCCGGCTCGACATTGATTGGGCGGAACGTAGGCAATAGGTGGTGCGTCCGAATAGACTACTGCGGGGTGACGATCAGAGCTGGTTCGGTCACTATATGCGTAATTAAATGGCATGACTCATGACGAGAGACATGACAAACAAGTGTGCATCGCTCAAGTAGTTCGTCTTATTCTCATCATGCAGAATAATCCTACGTTAAGCCGTGATATTCATGTATTAACGGTTGCCTCTTATAAATGCGCCTACCTATCAATACCAGATTAGACAATAAGCCGAGTGGAAAGCTACACTCTGGTCAGTTTGAAACAGGATCTGCATCACCAGAGAGCCGAGAACTAATTCTTAAAGAATTATTCGACCCTATTACTGCAGGAGGCACGGCCATCAAGGGAAGGGCCAGGATCGATGCGATGGTCTTTTCTCGCAGGATGTCTAGTCAGTCATCCATAGCCGACCAGTATCATGCGTTACGTCTATCGCAGCTCCCCAACGGCGACCTGTATGCCATGGTGGGCTTGCACCTACATAAACCTAGGCCACCATCTTGAGACTCAGCCCCAAGCATTAGAACACTCTTTGGAGTGTTCTGCGGCTTTCTTTAGTTGACGACTTTGATCTAGTGTGGACAACCTAGCCGGGATCTATTGGGACGATGATACTGGAACTAACATGTTTTCAAAGATATGCAGAAAGAAAAGTGAAAAACTACATATATGTAAAAGATAGCGAAAGCCTGAGACATTTGAGGGCTATGGTTCCGCAATCGATCGTTATATGCCTTTAAGGTTGATAGTGTCGCATCAAGGCTACGCGACCTGGCGTGAGTAGCATAATCCCGAATTGAAGCTGACAGGCGGATATTGACATTTTTCCCGCAGATACCGCATGATAGGATATTATGATTTCCTAAGCGAGTGCATGCGCTGTTGCCTAGTATGCGATCCGGTCACCAAGGCGGACTCAGCAAACCGCCGTGAGAAATATGTCCCGTAAGAGGCACAGGAGGCCTCCGCCAGCCAGCTTCTAGGGAGAACGGCAGGAGACCGGCGCTCGACTGAAGCCTCCAAACTGTGCAGCAAGAGTATGGTCTACTCAGAGCGCTTGGTTTGGGGCGAGCCGGGCTCCGTGACCCCGCATGGTTCGGCGGCCTTGATAGGCCCAAGCGTATGCGAACCACGCGGACCACCACTTGATCAGCTGATAACGATGTCAGAGGATTGGGATTGGAGAAAATATGCAACCATCGCTCGGTCGCTGGTATGTAGCAACGTAGAAGATAGGACTCAATATTACTAATTTCCGTGAGAAGGCTCCAAGCTTCACGTAACTAGGCTAACTAGCACAGCCTGCTTGGGACTTCACAGCCTACTCTCACGCGACCTTCGCGCCTGACGACTTACAAGGCGAGCTCTCTATCTCGTAGCGCGGATGTTAATGATGTTCATCTGGCTTAAAAGAAGCACTGTACAAGCTACGGGCCGGCCCGCCAAATGGCTCCTCATTTCGCAGCACGGGTGGCTCACCGGGGGAGAAGAGGACAGCATGGCACAGCCTCACGAGACATTGAAGTAATCAGTGAATCATGTCAGCCGGCACTCCGTGATATGATAGAGGCCAAGTGTTAAGGCACATTAAGCCTACCAGTCCGTGAAATCCCCCAGCTAGGGGGACTCTACACACGCACGATCCTCCGCAACGGCTCTTTGGAACTGCAGTCGAAGTAATAGTCGCACGCATTTAAAGTCGTCATATCATACACTCTGTATAAACCACTTCGGTAGATTATCATCTATAGAATGTATCTACTGCTCCCCCAATGAAAGAGTCGACGTGGCTAGGCGGAAACACCAAGAAATTTGATATACATGGGCCATGATCTTTCGAGTCCCGAAACGTGCCGTCCATATTCCGTTAAAACTTCATTTTCGTGACTTCCCATGCCTGTTGCGATGTCTCCGATAAAGCCTTTCTTCATCGTGAGGGTTGCTATACTCATACTGACTACGCGAGTCCCTCGGCAGCTGGTCCGGCAATCCTTCGTCAAGCGAAAGTATCCAATTCGGTTGGGGAACTTCGGCATATCTCCGTACGTTATGATACGTTTGTTCGGGAATTAACCTGGAAGAACGAAGATGCTCATTGAAGTAGTAGTCCGGCCGCATGTTTTGAACTGAGACGTTTCCTCCCACAAAATGATCACGAATATGCCGCATTCGTTGGTCGAAGTTTAGGCGACGATCACCAACCCTTTTAGAATCAAAAAGGAACTCGTCGCAAAACCAACAAGTAGCTTTTTCGGGTAGTTCCCCTTGCAAGTGATCGGAGACGATATGGCCAATCCAGTTATCAATGTCGTCTAGAGGAAACGATCGACCACAGTTTCCATATCCAACAAATTCACATGGAAGCCTATCCGGGGTTGCGGAATGGGACTGTTTTTTTGCGGGTCCATCGACTGTTGATACAGACGATGAGGTAGTAGAATCGTGAGAGAATACCGAAGCAACGATGGTACGTGCAGACACAGAACTCATGGAATACTTGCTGTCTATGAAGCGAGAGAGGGGTTGGCTTGGCCAATCGGGAGATTCACTGTCAGTCAACGATTCCTGATCTCTCATATGACTGTCAATGACGATGCGAGCAGGCTTTCCGACTTTCGTCTCAATATCTAGGAAAATATCAAGCGCTTGGGTAATGTATGCTAGTTTGGTACCCGGTACCCCCATAATGATGTGGCCGTAAAGCATTCCGGTCGAGTCGTCGATAACTGGCGACCCACAGTCACCCTCGAATAGCTCTTTCGTAAGTTGGACCTGGAATAATTTTTCGAATTTCTGAGTTCGATAGTTCCTATAGGCTATCTCGCCTAGGAGCAAAACGCCAGGAACAATGGCGGAATGCGTGATAACAATGATGCTGCATTCTTTATATCCAACTTCGGCGATGCCGGTAACATGTAGATGGGGCTTGGGAGCATTGATTTTCCAGCCTGCGCTCACAACAGAGCTTCGTAGAAGAGCAATAACAGCGTAATCTATCGGAGACCGAAACGACCTACCTAAGGGCAGATAGCCGATAGCAACCTCGGGGTCCGTATTTGATAGGCTTTCTAGGATCTCGGCGTCTTTATTGTTGGAGTCATGCATTTTGCGGGCTGGCGATGTATTGCGCAAGTCTGGCTACTGATCAGTCTCTTAAGGCAACTATCACTGGGCGAGAGTGTTACTACCTCCTACAGTCTCTCCACTCGTAGTAGAGTCGCCCGCTGACCCGTTCCAGGAAATAGTCTCTTCTGATGTGACACTTCCGGGTCCTGTCACTTCCGATTCATCTTCGGAGTCATATTCGTCGTTTTCGCTTTGCCCATCGAAACGACATTCCTCTAGAGATGTCAGTGACAAATTCGTATTATCCAAACTCCGATTCTCCGCCTCAAACAAATGTCCAGCCGTCAATTGATAATAATCTTCGCCCACCCTAATGACAACACCGGCGGTAGCGTATTGGTAATCGAGAGAAGATTCTCTGTTATTGTTTGAGATGTATATACGTCTTCCTATCAATGGCTCGGTCGTTGATGAGAATACCGCTGAGCTGGTGTTGGAAATATCAAACCCAGTAGAGCTTGGCATTGCATCGACGATTAGCGGTGGCGCCTCATCCATAGACGAAGATTTTCCAAAGGGAGACTCTGCATGATGAGCTAACGAATGAAGTAGTGGATCTACTGAGAAAGATGAGATAGATTCGGAGAATATGAGGGTAGAATTGAGCTGCCCGTCTCCAGCCGAGCGGTTGTCCGCTCCATTTTGAGGGGACAAACGACGAACTGGGGCCGGATGCTCTAATGGTAAAGCTGCTGCACCGAGACCGAATCCCCTATGTTCGTCCAATAGGCCGCTTTCTCGTATAGCAGCTTCGGCAATGTCTCGAGCTTTCCTGTTAGTGCAGCAAATCATAACGAAGGGATTCGCATTCTCGGGTTTTCGTCCTATCATATATAGTCTGATAAAAAGATCCACGTGGCCTGGGTCAATTCGTAGAAGATGATTTTCAATAGCAGGTTCAATATGTTTCTCGAAAGCTTCAAGGGCTGGCCCTTGCGGCCACCATACACTACGCTTGCCGACTCTAGAAGATGGTATCTGGCGCCCAATGGATTCCTGGGGGTCAGGCCATTGAGGCAGAGATTTTAGGACAGGCATGCTGCTTGATTGCTGAGAATTGGCCTAGGGGTTCTCATGTTGTGATACGGGTTGCTGTAATCATAGTTGCACAGGAGTTGAGACCTGTAAGAGCGAAGTCGATGGTTAACAAAGTGTTAGGCAAGATAATTTCGCCTCGGCGCCTGATGATAGGGGCTTAGTCCCACGGAGTTGTAACTACGTATATATGTAGCCACCTGACCGAGTGGCTGTGGTTTTTTCCTGCATTGAACAGCCACCGCGCCCGTCAATGTTGCATCAAGCGCCTCCTAGGGCGGTTTAGAACGAATGCAAGTCGCCTAGAACATAGCCTTTAAAACCAGGGGAACCCTCAGTAGCCGCACCCGCCTTACAGCTATATCGCATTCTGTTTCCGAAAATGTTGTTTGTCAGACGCCGGAGGGTTATTGAGGGCCAGGAGGGCTTTCTTCCGATGAACGAAATAATGAAGAATTTTTGGCCAAATTTACAAGACAGACTCTTCGGAGGTCAGCCGGTTGAACGCCTTTGTTTGTCCGCTTATGCGGAATACTTTCGGCAACAATGGTCCCTTGTAGTGGCCGACGCCGATGGACGCCACGTGGTAATATGGAAGGTTGAAGACGTTTTCCAAATTGTTGAGCGCCTTGTCAATGGCGATCACCGAGATTCAATTATATTACAATTGAAACAGAAAAATCCTTCAGCCGCCGAGAGCGCCTGCGAAAGCTCGATAGATCTTGCGGTCCGGCTCTTGTTGATGCTGAAGGTCGGAACTGTCAGGCACCAAACTACCCCACGCCATTGCCTAAAATGGGAGAACGGCAGCCTCCAAGGCTTTATACGCGAAAGATTCAATAAGTCCCCAGTCCTCGATTGCCATCATGTTAGGCTTCCCAAGTCTTTCAATGCCTGGAGCATTGCTACCATCGGCGGGCTGAAGATCGAGTTCACGGACAACCTAGCCGATCACCTCCGACTGGTTGAGGACGACACAATCATCCTGATATTCCATCATGCATCGTTCCTCGAATGTCAAGTCAAGTCAGTTCATACCTCCACAGCCTACCTAAACGATCATTCTGACTATAGAAGCACTCTTTACCCGAGTGACCTAATCGACGAAACGATTCGGACTTTAGCTATCCTCTTTCCACAGTCCGACTTTAGCTCTTCAGCTCGGGCCAAGCAGAAAAGAGACTGGCTCCAGAAACTCTGCCTAGACGCCAGTCCTTGCCTCATTGATCCTAGGGTCGCTCTCTGTGGGAATCTTCGAGCGGAAGACCGGCAGATAGAACGATTCACCTTCTGGAGGGACCGATTGATCATCCTCAAGCAGGTTTATGACGATGCAAAGCCAAGGACTATGCAGCAATGGTGGTATGATAGGCGGAATGGGGAGCGATGGTTCACGTTCTGGGTGGCCGTTCTTGTTCTGGTGATTACGATCACGCTTGGTCTAATTCAGTGCATTGAAAGTGCTCTTCAAGTTTACAAGGCATACTATCCAACTGTAATCTGAAGGACATAATCAATACTTTGCCTTTACGCGGCGGTCGTGCGGTAAGCATTTAACATAATGCGTGTAAGATGATTGGTTGACAAGGATAGTAGGTAGGGATGCGTCAGATTTATAGTTATCGGTGATATTCATTGTCTTAGCACCGCAGGAGAAACACTGTGCTGCGGTGCTGAAGGTTATGCAAGTACTACATAGCCCTATTCTGTGAGGTGACATATGAGATCAGACACAGGTCACGGTCGGGACTATCGGGGGCGTCATGATAGTGTAGAGAATACAAGCGACGATGCAGTCTTGAGATGCAGTTGGGAACGTAAGTGACACGCTATAATTCTATTATAAGCGTTTGTTTAGCGGTTGATACCCTAAAAGCTTGAGTGAGTGAAAGTTATAGGCCTTAACGCTCCGGATCGATTGTCAGTGGAGATATCAGGCATTGGCCACTAACCCGCATTTACTGATTGCCTTCTGGCGATGATTTGGTGAATACCTACCTCTCACTATACGTACATACGGCTTTTCGACTTTAATCGCAAATGAAACAAAATGCCGGGATCAGACAGATGAGGTCTTGAAGTATTGGGACGTCGTTACATACGGTATTGTTTGATACAACTTATTGCTTGTCGGAATACTTACCCAGTGTTTTCATTGGGGTGGATGTGTTTGCTCGTGTGGTTTGAGATAATGCCATGGCAGTAAGAGAAACGAGTTTTGTACAACTGGTGAAGTCGTGTTACCGCTCGTATACATATATCTACTGATAATAGCTTCGGAGTTATGAAGCTTGGCTTCTAGAATCGGATGTCATGGTGGACTTGGCGGGAGATCCGTCGAGATGGTGGCCAAGTTCCGAATGCAAATACTGGGTAGAGAACTTTAGCTTCCTCGCTAGCGAATCGTTCATATGATAGACGCTCAGGTTAGCCGTCGACTGCCAATCTAGCGCTAGCCTATAAAGATATCCTTGGACAAAACTGATTGGGTTAATGACCATGATGGTTTGTTTAATTAAAAAGCAACCTAAGTAGTCTAGCGAAAACTCCACTAAAACCCTGATGACTGTGCCGATGAGTACTTCTTTGTAGGTAGTCCATTTGGCCCAGTTGAGCTCGAGATGGAGGAGCATACAATGATAAATAGCCAAGGAAGCCCATACTCACCCGAGACTCGAATGTCAAGCACATCAAACACAGTTGGGCAGGATCTGGGAATACGAGAAGTGGCCAAATGCGGAGTGCGAAGGTTTTCCCCATGTGGCATGTCGTTAGTGCATTCTAGCCAATGAGTAGCTCCCGAATGACGGAAGACTTGGCCGAGAAGCAGGCGACGCGCAGAACACGAGACATACCACTCTCTCATCCGAAGGAGAGGGGTTTTGACGGAGCGAAAGTTTCCTTGTCCTTTCCTTCAATGGACTTTTTATAAAAGAAAATACTTACGTATTATGTAGATGGAGGACATGAGGCGATAAGAATACAAATGATTTGTAGTTGAGCCGGATGGAGTCCGATGGGTGGCTTTCAGCGCGGAGAATAACTACATTTGATGGCACAGGGACCTTGACCCTGATAGACTAAGATCCTGACTAGACTAGCAAACCCTGGCATAGTGCGAATAACTATCAGTAAAGGAGCCGAATTGTGCATGCATCTACATGGATTCCACCCCAGATAATATCATGAGATACAGGTTTCCTAATCATAATGTTCAGGTATTAATGTACTCACGGATAGCCTCTGGGTATCTAGTAGACCTCATATCGCGGGACCAGATCAAAAGACTTTTCACCGGCTTGAATTCTTTTGTTTTCGCTACCACCAATTAAAAGGAATGAAAAACACGCCTATTTTACAGCGTACTGTAAATTGTGGTCAGCTCCGGAACATGGCGTTACATACCAGATACTAGCGAAGCCACTCGTCGTTGGACCCCTGCACGGAGCCTGCAACATCTCATACCTATTTGCTAGCTTGTACAGTGCCTAGACTGTCACGCTGGCATGGGAAACCGTAGCGACCCCTGCCCGGACCCTGCCCAAGCTTGGGTCTTCTCCAGGTCGAATTGATATGAGAGTTGTATATTCTCGGAGCCCCTTACAAACTTCCCAACACATTCATCTACCAGCTCCAACCTTCTTCTTTCGTTGTCCTTCGCTAGGTAACCTTGACCCGGTGCACTCGTTTCCAACCTTGGTCTGTTAACCTCTCAGTCTTGTTTTCCAGGACTCTTTATTAATACTACTTACATTTTAATATCTCGTGACACTTAATATCCTTTTCACTAAGTTTCTCTCACCCGCCTTCGTTTGCACCCAGCTACACGATCCTCTGCCGACAACCCCAGACACCAAATACCACACATCCGTATACAATATGGTGTCTCTAAATGCCATTCTGGCTACGGCCACTCTGCTACTCTCTTCGGTCCAGGCTCAGGAGCAGTACGTTATCGATCCTTCGAGCGTCCCGTTGAGCACTAGGGGTACAACATTCCAATCCAAGATATGCAAAGTGAAGAGGTTGATTCTAACTCGGCCGTCCAGACAATTGGTGTGACCAGGAGAAGAGCACATGTCCCATCATCTGCCAGCAACTTCCACCGGGAGGTTTTCAAGTCAATGACTGTGACCCCGTACGTCTACACATCCCAACAACGCCTGGGACCATCACCGGGAATTTGTGCTAATTATGGATAGATGGCCTTGACGTACGGCTGCGTCTGCGAGAATGGCATGTCACCGAACCTCTCCGAATACTCGCTCACTCTGCCATTTTTCATCTGCCAGGAATGGGGCAACCAGTGCGTGACGAACTGCGCTGGCGATTCCTCCTGCGCTAGCGACTGTCGACAGAATCACCCGTGCGGTGCCTTGAACCCTACCCGAGTTAACGAGACAACGTCGTCTTCGGTTAGCACTGCCACACAGACCGGGGCCGCTGCGACCTCCAGCGCAGGCCAGGTATATTCCGGCTTGGGAGGTGATGGCGACTCGAGTTCCAACTCGGACTCGGGTTCAGACACTAAGAGTGGAGCTTCGCCTCTCATCCAGTATGGCAGCATGATTGGTAGCCTAGTCCTGGCTGCCTGTGTTGGCTTTGGCTCACTCGTTCTGTAAAACCCTGAACGGGTATGGAGCACTCCGTTCGTTTTTGAAAGACAAGACGAACGCCGAATGCACCATTGCTTGGTAGCACGGCTGCCATGACATATAATAAGCTTGACGGTGTCTTTGTCGAGGTTGATTTTACATTGCAGCGACTGGCGTTGGGAACAACCGAGAATTTCATGTTGGGAACATAAATTGGGCGCATCTGGCCAGATTTTCATGGATGGTAGCATGCATGCTACTTCGATAGCATTCTTACCCCCAAGTTGGATGGAGCTACTACGTCTTGATAGAGAAAGATGAGCAATTTCTCCCATTAATATTTACATCATAATACTCTCTCTGATGAGAGGAAGCCCATTTTCGTGTTCCGTCTTGAACACACATTTACCGTGATCGATAGCTCCGATATCTCCATACGTCGGATATAGTTTACCTGGTCAATGTGATCTCACACCATCACATGTCAGGATTATTTAGTGGGTCTACCCCTGCTACCCCTACCTCGAATTTAGTCCATATTTTTTGAAAACAAAATCTTGGCAAGGATAGGAAGGCTCTTCAAGCACCGAATCTTGACTCCTACTTGTGTATATAGAAACCGGGTGATTGGGAACTCGAGGGGCGGTGAACGCAGGCCATCTAATAGTTAACCGAAATCTCCTAAAATACGCCACGGTATCTACCGATAGCTACATACTCTATACGGTAAACTCTAGGCTAAAACCTTGTACCCGGAGGTAGGCACCTTACACGGCTAGGATCCCGCGGCTCAAATGTTGTGTTGTTTTGGTCCAAATTCGCATGTGGTAGGTACTTACAGTAGTCTATCTCGATAGGTAGCCCCATCCCCTCTGCCCCTAAAGCATCTTCTAGAGAGTTTGCGGCCTAGACGGAGTGAACTAAAGTTCCACCACCAACACCATCACAACTACTGCAACTTTTTTCTTCTGAAGACTGCGTGCTTGTGTACACAGTTGCTTATGCTGTTACACACGTTTCCTTTGGACTAATTCTGTATCACACTGATCGCCAGGACTACCCCGCGATGTATTTCCTCTGATCAGGAAAATAAAGCTTAACACGTCAACCCCGCCATCGGATCTGCACTAGATTAGCCTGCCAAAGTCAGAGTCCTAAGCTTTGCGCATCTTCGTCCACCAACACCGACGCGTAACACCTCCTGCGATCCCCCGTCTGCCTGTCCCAACAAGGTGTATCCGAAGTAGCTGTAAGCCTATCTTGGTTCAGTGAAACCACGACTGCGCATCGAAAACACGTCCTCCTTCCAAGTCGGCAGTATGGCCCCGAGTGGCAGTAAGAAGCCTAATTCCGTGCCCTGGTTCTAGAGACCAGGGCCTACACAGACAGCCCACGTATGATCATGTTCTGTAGTCAAAATGAGGCTAACACTTGCTCTCCTTTACACAGAGACGGCCGCGGCCGAGTGCGTATCCGAAGAAGCACTCATTCACCTCCGATCGTACAAGTACTCGGCCGTCGATAAATCCCCCGTATCCAACTATATCCTTCGTCCCTACGTACGTAATCTCCGTCCACCGACCCATAACCCCATAATGGCGAACGAACACTGAACAATTATGCTAGTGGAATGCTTTCGTCGAACTTCTGCCGCTATGGCTGGCGCCGAACATGGTGACCCTGTTGGGGTTCTGCTTCATCCTGGTGAACGTTGGACTACTCGTACTAGTAATGCCAGATCTTGTTGGCCCGGTATGCGTTACCTCCTTCACGATCCACCCCTGTCTGGCCGCTTGGCTAATAGCTAGCTTTCAAACACCAGGGCCCATCATGGTTATACCTGAGCTTCGCCTTCGGTCTTTTCATGTACCAGACTATGGATAACGTCGACGGCAAGCAAGCGAGACGAACCGGTACTTCGAGCGGGCTGGGCGAGCTGTTCGACCACGGCATCGACTCGCTTAACTGCACTTTGGCCAGCCTACTCGAGACGGCAGCGATGGCACTCGGCACATCGAAGTCAGGCGTATTCACGGCTCTGTGCCCTTGCCTTGCCATGTTCTTCTCGACCTGGGAAACCTACCATACCCACACGCTATACCTGGGCTACTTCAACGGCCCGACAGAGGGCATACTAATCGCATGCAGCGTCATGGCCATATCAGGCATTTGTGGACCAGGAATTTGGACTGAGCGAATCGTCGATCTTGTGGGTGAGAAGAATCTGTTCGGGTATGACCACCTTGTCGGCGATCATTCAATCCGCGACATCTGGATCCTCGTCATCGTCGGCTCGCTCGTCTTTGGCCATATGCCCTTCTGCGTGCTCAACGTGGTCAAGGCCCGTCGCCGCAACGGGCTCCCCGTCCTCCCCGTCTTCCTCGAATGGATTCCCATGGCCGTCTATACGCTCTCCATCGGTGCCTGGCTCTACTCTCCCTATTCGACACTCATGCGCGAGAACCACCTCGTACTCTTCTGCCTAACCATGTCCTTCGTATTCGGGCGTATGACGACGAAGATGATCCTCGCGCATCTTACACGGCAACCGTTCCCCTACTGGACCGTGATGCTGATTCCACTGGTAGGTGGCGCCGCCCTGGGTAATCTGCCCCGCTTCGGCCTGCCCGCCATTTCGGCTCAGCACGAGTACTACTATCTCTGGGGCTACTTCTTTTTCGCGCTTGTCGTCTATTTCCGCTGGGCGTACCTTGTCACCACGAGCATATGCGACTTCCTCGGCATTAACTGCCTCACGATACCGCACGCGAAGCAGGTCGAAAACAAACAGAAAGCCCTGGAGGCCAAGAGCGCTATGAATGGGAAGAAGACGGCATAGAGACGTCCTCCCCGGTGCGTGGTTTTTGTGTCGGTCGTGGTGGAAGGCAAGCTATTGCTTCTGGCTAGGCTTTGTCTTGCACGTGGTGTGGCATGCCATGACACAGCATGTTATGTCTCGGCTTATCCACTCGCGTAGTCAAAGGACGAGCCGCCATCTATTTCTCATATGTACAATATATAATATGTAATGAACCAACCAGCCAACCACACGAACCAGCCCGACCTAGCCAGGCGGAGGAGATGCCGGAAAGACAGTCAGCGCCCGGGATATGCATAGGAGACCTAACAACATGTTGAAGTTGATCTTTTTAGCACAACGAAAAGGAGGTCGCTGGCAGAATGAAGACAGTGATTCAGGTGATGAGTCCGTTGGGTAGGGTTAACCTACGCATGTATATTATACCAGAGCAGAACTCTCGTCAGAGCCGGGGCCGGGAGTCGGTATAGCATAGTAAGGTAAGAGTGTTCTTATATAACGATAGATAGACGGGCGGACAGCGCAGCGCAGCGAGGCATGCCAGGAGTCTTACTCGGCGGTTTCAATCAATTGATCACGATATTAGACTACTTAGAATTACGATCTCCATTTCTGTTCACACTATTTACGTCTTGTTTCATATCCTGTCTACGAGTGAATTAAGTGAAATGTTAAAAAAAAAAAAAAAAAAAAAAAAAAAAAACAGATGAATACTTGCCGTGGAATGAGATGCGCATGCTCCAAGTACCCGAGACAGACAAGACAACGGGCATTCCGGGCTTTACCCGGGCGACAAAGGTAGAAATTGGGATGCGGGAATCCGAATAAAAATATCAAGGCTTTTTGTTTTGTACACTCGAATATCTAGTCTATCTCGCATGTCTCATGTGCCCCCATGTCAGTAGCAAGCATAGCATAACACAGTACATGCCCCGGTGCGTAATACCAGGCAAGCAGAATATATCCACTAGGTCAGGTAAACCCGGTAGTCTCCTTTTTTATAGCCTCTCTGCTCCTCACGTGCCCCCAGACAAGGTATGCGAATCTACAACGACCCAGACGTATACATCCACAGGTCTTATCGGCCTTTGTTGGCATATTCCCCATCAATGGAGGCGAATCACCTCTCTCCAGCCAGCCGGCGGCTCTGGACCTCACCCAGGGCCTTAGCGCCGCTGAGGAACGTGGCCGCGCCGAAAACGCCGATGACAGGAAGGACCTGGAATAGGGTCCAGCTGACGTAGTATAGGTAGAAGACGCCTTCAAGAGCGACTAGAGAGCCGAAGAAGACGCCGTGTGCGATGGGTGCGTCGCGTAGGGCGCTCTGTATGTGCGAGACGTTGGCGCCGAGGGTGAGCCACTGGTGTATTTGTTAGCTTATTCTTATCGGCGCTTCGGACTGGGAATGAATCCCAGGAATGAGATAGGAATGCGATGTGTAGAACATAATCTCTGTAGACCAAGTAGAAAAGACTCGACATACGCTGAAAAACAAGACAGGCACGGTAGCAAGTACAGCTAGTGCGAAGAAGGCTGAGATGATCTTGGGCGGGTTCTTGGGGTCGGCGCGGAAGATGTGGCTGATAGGCTCGCGCTTGCCGTAACGGAGGGGCTTCTCGTAGACGACGGGCGACGCGTTAGGATCCGTCTTGATCGCCACTGAGAAGGCGGGCTTGTTCAGTCCCTGTGACGATCCGAAGGAGGCCAGCACCACGGATGCCTTGAGGGGAGCGGTTGACGTCGCGAGTTGGACGGGGAGGTCGGTGTATTTCTAAGAGGAGATCGGAGCATTAGCTAATTTCCACGTTCTAGCAATGAGATATTGATCTAGGTAGAGGTTGTCGGTAGTCTCGTAAATGAGCTAGTAGTGGTGGCGTGACGTACGATCTCGACAACGGCCTTGCCGTTCTCCTTCACCGTCATGGGGAATGGTGCTTCGAGACCGGTCGCTTCGTCCTGCAGAACAACGAATGCCTGATGCGGTCGCTTGCCCTTGCCGCCGTCCTTAGCTACCAGCAGGACCTTCACGCTCTCGGTGTTACTGATCGTGACGGGGTGGGATAACGGCTTCGTCTCAGAGAACCTGCGACGTCTGTTAGCTGCCATTGAATGCCAATAATGTCATTCTTTCGCCATTTAACTAGTCCTAGATGACTATATCCAACTATAGAAGCCCGCATCTATTTGTAGGATTTTGCGCGTAGTAGGGGCGAAGCATTGAACAAGAGCAGCGTACTTCTCTTTGCTACCGGCTGCCTTCTTGGCATTCACCTGGACAGTCGCATCGTCGAATCCCCAAGACGACGCGGCCTGCGCTGCACCAGCAGCCAGGAGCACGAGGGGCGTTACGAAGGAGCGGAGGAATCGCATGGCGGTCGGTCGGTTGGTGTAGCTTGAAATCTAGTTCATCGGGAGCTTCGTCCGTCAATTGCACTTCTTTCTGTAAGCAGTTTTGGAGGTTGTCAATTGAACACCTGTTTCCACCCAGTCAAACTGGCGTCGTCAGTCAGACCAGGGTGTGAGGGAAGGTACCCACATGAGGTACCTGTGGCTGGCTTGGCGCCTTACAGTAAGTACCTTGTACAGTACTTTTAGCCGCGATTAATCCACTCCTGTACTGTCTTGTCCCTTTTCCACGAAACCTACCCTAGAATGGCTTACATAAAACAACTAGTATTCGTACAAGTCGCGCGGTTTGAGTAAGGCCCGAAGTTTACGATTTGAAATCTCAAATCGCGGAATTTTTTCTATTATAAGTTTCTGAGTACTGTGAATGAGAAGCACCGGAGTTGCCACACACAACGTACTTCGCATTCGTTCTCAAAATATAGTTAGGAACGCCTTCATGAATCCAAGCATTGATCCGACTCAGCACGGCTTATACACCACAATAAGTTCACTTTACGTTCAACCTACTCCGCTTCCCTGGTTACGTCAAGTCCGCGTTTAGAAGCAAAGGGCGACTCCGTGGCAAAGCAGGCGTACTCTTGTTTTGCTGATGCTGGTTACTTGATATGGTGCGCAGAGTGTCTATTTTACGAGTTACGCAGCTCGAGTGCTATTTATCGATCGACTGGTACTATGCTATGGGATGAGTTGGGTTTTATGGGTGAGTATCGAATAAGTACGTATTTATTGTCAGGGTACAATTCAAAGGGATTTACTATTAAGACAACCGTATATTGACGTCGAGGAGAGTAAAACAGAATTAGTAGCTTAGCATGATAAATGTGACCTATTGTACGCGCACCACCTTAGATAGATGCTAGGACGTAGATATTTTAGCAACTGGTACGAGTAGGGCTAGGAAAGTGCCCAAAGGGGGTAAATGGCACCAGCCAATAGGAGTACTTCCAGAGACTGATTCAGAGGGATATAAACCTCGATATGTGCGCACCCTTTCAACAGACGTTCCCAACTCCTACATACAGCTAGCTGTATGGTCGAGTGGTAAAGTAGTCGGCAGGACAAACCGCTGTGTCAGGGGCAGGGCCGTAGGCATTCAACGGTTTTCCGGTCCCAGGGAAGTTGGGTATATCCCAACAATGCACCTGGGATTCTTTTTTGTAATTTTGAGGTGAGCAGTTCGGTTCATCATTTTGCTTTTTTTTTATTCATGATTTTCGTGCCCTCTTGTCTATTACCTTCTACCTATCTATACCTCTATCGGCAGTCCCTCAAATTGTTCTAGCCGTGAACTACCGGTACACAGGTGATTAGGCACGTTTCTATTTTATTGTCAGTCGTTGGGTCATAATAGTTAAGACTTATGTTCCTACAAGACGCTAGCGGCCCTCAGCAGGTATTTGTATACGGCTATCGGGAAGTAAAATAGTGGTCTCACTAGAAACCATCATAAAGAGTAGTTAGTTAGACGATTTGTACGAGGTTTTCAGTATGGCAATGTTCCACATGTGTGTCTTAGCTATATGGGTATTATAATTCAGATCTTTGCCTAATTTCTTCCCTCTTCTCATTGTCATAGGCCATCTCACCCATATACTCATCCAGCTCCAGCCATTCCGCAGCAAATGCCGTGACAATTTTGGCCCAGTCGGCAATGCTGTCATGGTCGAGGTGATCTGCATCATCATCTATCGTGTGCCAAGTGGGCGGGAAAGGAGTCGGGATGATATGCAATATCGGCA
This sequence comes from Nemania abortiva, assembly GCA_022578505.1. NCBI lineage: Eukaryota > Fungi > Ascomycota > Sordariomycetes > Xylariales > Xylariaceae > Nemania > Nemania abortiva. The sequence goes on from MU392720.1 coordinate 89,067, forward strand.
CGCCACGGACCATGAACGGAACATGATCATCAGCGACAAAGCCACCCCTTATGAACCGCTCGGCCGTCTTGTCACCACTTTCGGGTAGGAACGGATTCTTCGGTTTCGTAGCCAGAAGTCCCAGTTCCCGCATCCGCGTCTCTATCTTCGCCAGGCCTTGGTATGCCCAGTGTGTCGTGGGGAAATACGATGGCACGTGGGGATCTGCCGCTCCTAGAAGATCCAGCAGGACGAAGAGATTGATAGCGTCGAGAGGCGTCTGGTACGTTGACCGCGCGGGGTACATTTCTGCTTCCCACTTCTCGGCGAGGGACCTAGGGCATTGGTAAGCCGCCGTCCCCATACGCATGTACCATAGTTAGGTATTCCATCATGACATCCGCACACGTACCTAGCACCATATAATGAGTCTGTGTCCGACCACGTTACCCAGGCCTCTTCTCCATCAAGGAATAAGATCTGAACGCCCTTCTCGTCATCTTCAAGCCCGAGTCCCACATCGCCGGACTCCTCCATAGCCGCCCATTTCCTCGTCAGCGCAGCATCAATACCCCGCGCCACTTGCATTAATATGGCGCACGGTGCCGCGCTATCCGTTGCACCGATGAACCCTTCTGGTTTATAGAGAGAATCATAGTGCGCGACGAGCGCGAGGTGTCCGACGTCTCCATCCCCCTTAGCCCAGGGCGGATCGCGTGTGAAGACGAGATTCGTAAAGGGGATGTCGGCTGTCCCGGTGGCGGGGGTGCGGGACGTGGAGTTGTGCCATTCGAGGCGCCATTGCGGGAGCTCGCGCGAGAAGAAATCGGCGAAGTGGCGCTGTACGGCGACGGACCCAGGGGTTCCCGGGACTCGTGGGACCAGGATCGGGGAGAGCAGCGAGCCGGTATGCGGGTGCAGTGCTTCGGCGTCGCTTGGCACGTTCCGGAGCGCGGCGTTGGAGAGTTCGGCGTAGGCTAGCACCGGTGCAACGAGGATGGCGTGGATGAGGGCGAGGATATTAATGAGGGCGCACCATGGTAGGAAGGCCGGCGTCCTAGCGCCAATTGCCATGGTGTCGTGCCGTGCAATCAAGCATCATGCTAGTGAGGACTACGACCGAGGAGCCATGGAGGGTTGTTTTGGGTTTTGATAGACAGACTATTAAGGTCACTCAGTACTTATCCGTCTAAATAGGATACCTTGCGCGTTCTGATTGGCCAATCCATTCTCACCGGAGCGTATCATAAGGATAGACCCCTGGTCCCCAGCCCTGGTCCTCGTTACCGAAGTCGACACAGCCACATGTGGTTAGGTACCATTGTACCTCTCTTATTTAGGCGTCAACTCGTACGGAGTACACGCTACAAATTATAGGTATAAATTACAGCTACATGTCCATAACATTTGCTTCTTTGGAAAGTCCTATAGTTGACTGTACTGGCTAATGCTACTATAGCTGCATCGACTGGGGTCAAGTCTTTGAGAGTCGTGATATCAGCACCTACGACGGTGTGCAATCCGTCACTTCTCAACGTCCCGGAACCGAAACCGGGTCGGGTCTGAAATGGCGTTTCGGAGTTGAGACTCAAGCCCGCTCAAGTCCGGAGAATCCGCCAACGACAAGCCGTCACGCCATTTTGGAGTTTTAGTTAAAAGACTACGTGGTGTCGAGCCTTTTCTCTAAAGTCCGCTCGTCAATACTCGATTATCCTTTACATTATTGTTGCTGCTTGTCTTGTTTAAATTAATTCTCTACTGCCTAGTTTCAAATCCGGCTCAGTATCTCTTCCCCTTTATTAGCCCCTCGAAGACCACGCACCAGCTTAGAAGAAAAATTACGAAGCCCCTATTACCTATGGCATCTGAAGAAGAAACATTTCGGGCATATACCCAAGCACAAGGCGAGACGTACGCCGCTAGACGCCCGGGGTATTCGCCAGAACTCTTCAAAATCATCATCGCTCATCATACCTCTACGGGCGGCCAGCTCGATACAGTTGTCGATATCGGCTGCGGAACCGGCCAAGCAACCCTAGACTTGGCCCCCTACTTCGCCAATGCCATCGGCCTAGATCCATCGGAGGGTATGATCGGCACTGCGCGCGCCTCCGCCGAGTCAGCGAACTTGCCCATACGTTTTGAGGTATCAGCCGCCGAAGCCCTTGGGACTGATTTGGAGCCGCATATCGCCGATGGCAGCGTTGACCTGCTTACCGCCGCCACGGCAGCCCACTGGTTCGATATGGCACGCTTTTGGCCTAGCGCGGCGCGTGTCTTGAAGTCTGGTGGTACCAGCGATCACACCAGTCAAAACAAGTCAAAATAAATATATTTAGCTTGTTTTAACTAACTTAAAAGTATTTTTTAAGCTTGTTTGCTTTATTTAATAATATTTTTTGTTTAAATTAAATTAGTTAATTAATTAAATAAGCTAAATAAGTTTATAAGCTATTTATTAGTTTTTTTATTAGTTTTTTTTATAATAAATTATAGCTTATAAGCTTTTAAAATTATTTTTTAGCTAATATTAAAAATATTAAATTATTTTTAAAATA
>MU392721.1:0-89536 GCA_022578505.1 Nemania abortiva
AAAAAAAAATTTAAATATATTTATTTTTTATTTTTTAATTTAATATAGCTATTATTTAAAAATATTTTAATATATATTAAAATTTAATATTATAGTTATAAAGCTTAAAAATTAGTTATATATTATATTTTTTTTATATATTTTTTATATTTATATTTAATATATTATAAACTTTATTATTACTTAAACATAAGCTTAAAATAAATAAAAATATTAAAAATAATAAAGGTTAATATATTTTACTCCTTTATTTATATATATATTATAAATCCTTTAGACCCTATAGGTCTTTTTTTTTTTTTTAACCATCCTGAATACAACTACTATTACTGCCACCTTGTATGTGCCCCCACTCTTCTTGACATAAACCAAGCCCAAAGCCAGGAGGGACATGTGCATCAGTACTCCGACAGTCTTGTTTCCTTATCCAATGAAACCTCATACATCAAAGTTCGGGTCCTAAATGTTTTCCCGGGTTCTGAGGAAAGCCCCCTTAAGTGGTCTCCGGAAGTGCGGGACTTGTATAATAATGGGATTAAAGAAGCCTAATCGTATGTTTGGGGTAACTCCAAATGGCCAAAGACCATAATTATGGGTTGACGGCTCTACAATCCTCGTAACGCAGAATCTCCACGAGATCCTTGTTGCTTTGCGCAATCCACATCATACAAGAACTGGGATCTGGGTCGATGCTATCTGTATCAATCAGGCCGATCTAAACGAAGAAACACATCAAGTTTGTCTTATGGGCCAAATATATTCTACAGCGAAGACAGCGCTTATCTGTCTAAAAGATAGCCAGACGTCAGATTTACCCTTCACAAACCATCCTCGCGATATCATAGCCACTCCTACCAGGGTTTGGAGATCATTTCGGAGACCAGTATGACCTCGCTAAAATTGTTGCTAAGGGTCGAGAGTTACCCCTGCGTACTAGGTCACGCAAGGAGTGGAAAACCTTTCTCATAGTCCTCGCTCACTGCTTGAATGCCGTCATGTCATGTGAATGGTGGGGACGAGTGTGGACGATACAAGAGGCGGTACTTCCGCAGCAACACCCACAGTTCATGTTTCGTAACTACAGATTCTCATTCAAGGAATTTATTACCGCAACAGGGGAAAACTGACAACCAGAATATACTATGGACCGCAGACAGATAATTTGTTTCGCTACTCCTAACACGTTATTTTCATCAGGGCGCAGAATCGATACCATTTGTATGACGTGTAGTCAAGAGTCTGGAGTAACGTCTATTTAGCTGATGGTTTTCTTTAGGACTTAGTGTTATGATATTTCTCTTCGCCTGGTCAGGATGAACTGGCCTTTAGTGACCTGCGCGGTAGTTGGTGGCTTATACATGATAGCGAGTGCGATTGTGGCTAATATTGGAAGATAGGATTGTAAGAAAAATGCGAAATGAAGGTAGTTCTAAATACGCCACCTAGGGGTAATTATAGATCTAGTTATTTTTAGGTACAATAGCTAAAGAGAGGAAGGCCCCGCGGCCACCACACGAGGTCGATCAGCGCCGACGACGGAGCTCAAGGGTGCGCGGGTGCCAGAGAGTGCAAGCGTCATGGCCTTGCGCATGCTGTCCGGGTAGGCCGCACCGAGGACGGCGGGCCTATTCGGCATCGTGATGGCGGGGCCGATGCCCGACAGCACACGCGCGAACACAAATTGCATAACAGCGCCTAGGATCGAACAACGCTACGACTGGTCCCGCCACGCAACAGAGCCCAGGGTCGGTCAACCGAGAGAAATCCGAGGCGATGCTTTATGTCCTTACCTCCGATCGGAATACGACAGTTGTGACGACGGCTTGTTCGGGTTCCGAGAGTACGATAATAATGTTTGGCGCGAAGGATCCGTTGTGGATCAGGTAAGCAACGAACTACCAACGCTTCCTGTTTATATTAATCTACTCCCTCTTCGTTTTTGGTCCTGGACACTTTCCTCATAACTATGAATTAAGTCGCAGATTTTAATTTCACAACTACCAAGATCCTCCTTATACAGAATGTCGATTCTCCTCACAGGTGGCAGCGGCAAGACGGCCCCACGCGTTGCGGAATTGCTCGCCGCGGACAAGAAACCCTTTCTCCTGGGCTCGCGCCAAGGGCCTGATACTGGGTCAAATGATCATCCCACCGTCAAATTTGACATGAGTGATGAGTCGACGTGGAGGAAACCGTTCGAGAACGCACAGATTAAGGCCGTCTATATGATGGAGCCTAGGATTAGCGAGCCTTGGGTGCCCATGAACAAGTTCGTGGATCTTGCTAAGAAACAAGGCGTCAATCGTTTCGTTCTATGCGCTGGTACCTCGGCCGTAATCGGCAAGGACGGCATGGGCAGAGTTTGGGAGCATCTTATCAAATCGGATGTTGACTACTGTGTGCTTCGCCCGTCGTGGTTTATGGGTACGTTGCCGTAGCCGTTGGCCTTTATCACCTCGGGTTCCTAAGTCGCTAATACGATCCATTTTATATAGAGAACTTGACTGAACCTGGGTTTGCATTTACTGTCGGCAAGCTGAACAAGATCTTCACCGCCGCTCAAGACGGAAAGATCCCCTTCATCAGCGCGGATGATATTGCCAAGGTGGCCTATCACGCTCTGACGGACGAGAAGTCCTATAACTGTGACCTCAGGATCCTCGGGCCTGAGAACTTGACTTACGATCAGGTGCGATCATCGTCTCTGTCTACCTATCCATTTAATAGAAAGTGACATGTCGTAGCGCTAACACGAAAAACGCATTCACAGATTGCTGAGACACTTTCCAAAGTTCTCGGGCGCAAGATCGAGCACGTAAAGCTCGACGAAGCCGGTCGGATCGACGGCCTAGTACAAGCCGGTCTGTCGGACTACTTTGCTCGATTTCTGACCCGCCTAGAGGTCCTAGCTTCGCAGGACTTCGAGAGGGGGACATCTGATGCTGTCGAAAGGGTGACGGGACACCCTCCAAAAAGCTTCGAGAAGTTTGCTGAAGAGAATAAGGCGGCCTGGTCGTCCAACTAGTTTCCCCAGTAGATTGTTTGTCACTTGTAAAATTAGATGATCACCACTTCTATTCCGGTAGACTTATAAATTCACATTTGCTCCGCTCTTCGCAATGGCTCCTAGGTGCATGGCTTTACGACACCGACGCGTTCGAACCGCAGCTTAGTCTCCCGACCGAAGAGCACCTACGGTTAGGTGGTGCGACAAAGTACACACATCACCCGCAACGCGTAGCTAACGAGCGGTACGCGATCGCTCAAGGGTTACAAGCCCCATGTAGCCAAGAAGCCCGTGCCCATAGCCGCGGTGATCACCAGGGGCTACAACGAGGGCAGGTGGGTGTGCGAGCGTATGCTCACCGACATTCTACGTCGCCATCCGCGGCTCCTCCCGGCCCTAGGACAAATCCCCGAGTTTACTGCCAGCGACGTCTAGAAACCCCGTCGAGCACTTCCCTTCCTACGAAAAGCCCCTAGGCGATCAAGCTATGGCCCGGCCTTCATAGGGTGATGCATTAGCTGCTAGCGGATCAGAGTGTGGGCGTCATGCGACCTACTGTTAGCCGGGCCTGGCCGTATAAAGTGGAAGATTTATATTTTGTGTCGCGTATATGAGGGCCTGGGGTTTCGGATCTCATAGCCCCTAGTCCTAGAGCTTTCCATACCAAATCTCCCACAGTTGATACAAAATCGATTATCCTTATAAGCAGGGGCTAAAACATGCTTATAATAAAGTAAACGATCGAATATCCACCCCCCTCGCCCGAAACACCTCTGGATTGACAGTCAAACCAGAGTAGCCCTGCTCCAACCTCTTAGCATACCTCTCATGGTCGATAGGCCAATCTTTGATCCTAGGATCAGCTAGTGACCGGGTCCTAGTCTCATTGTTAATAAATGTATGTTTGTATCTCCCCGAAGCACCATCCCAGGCCGGCTCGAATCGAATTCTCTCTGGGAGGGGACCAAGTAGAGCTTCACCACGGCCAATGCCAGAGGTGTAACAAGCCCCGACTAATCTATACTTATCTTCACTCACATGCCTTAGCAACATGGGCACATTGCAACCGAGAATGACGCAAATCTGATCACCATTGTGTGCTTCCCGGGGGGCGACTCCGATGAAACCTTCTTCTGTCTCATATACGCACCTGCCCTCAAGTGCTCCACGGGCATAAGCCAAGAGAGTATGGAGGCTAGAATCGGGAATGAGGGGTTTATGGGGTTTATCAAGAATCTTTCTAATAAGATGAGTACCGCTAGATATCTCCGGCATATCTATCTGGTGATAGGACAGGCCGTCCCTGAAGACGCCCAGGCAGAGGGTACTAGTACACGCCTCCAGAAAGGTTCCGCCCGCAACATAATCAGTAGAAAGTAAGCTGGATGGGAAGAAGAAAGCATCGCGGATAGTTGCAATTATATCACCGTCTGACAAACACCACTCCACACAACTTTTTCCTAGTCGCTGTATTCTACCAATTAATACACCCCACACTTTTAGCTCCCCGGAGATGGGAGTAGTTGGCGGTGTATGGAAATGGCCTGATGCAAAGGACATGCTGTTGTTTGGACTCCGATCTTCTACTATATTTTGCCATTGGGAGTTCCATGACCAGTTGGGCAGCCAGCTTGGCGCGTTTGATGTATCTGAAAGTCGGCATTCGGAAAGGATGTCGAGAGTCGATGTACAAGTGATGCAGCGCCTGACTAGATCCTCGTAAACCCAGGCTACCGATTTTGTGTAGTCGGGTTGTATGCCTAAGGGTAAATCCAGCAATGCTAATACTCCATAGACTCTATCTTTTGGATCTTGGCAATCTAAGTTTCCAAATAAGGTTCGAATTGAGCTTAGCGACACGTTATCCCGGCGGCACCCAACCAGACTACTCAGTAGTTTAATCGGGGCAGTTGATTGGCTGTTAAGCTCGGGGGGTTCCCAGATTTTGGATTTGACACACACACATCCACGTCGAAATAGCTGCCAGGATACTAAAAATGAGCCGCATAGAACTACAGCACCTTCTTTCGCCAGCATGATTTCTTGCCGAACCCACAGTCTCTTGAACCACGGACGACAGAGCAAATTCCATAAGCAGAGACGGTCGTCTGCTCCCCACGGAAGGGCAACCGCCACGTCACTCATAGAGATATCGTGAGCCCCCTCAGAAGGCCCAAAGACGCCGGTGTTGTCATCAACTTGAGAGCCCATATATTCCATTAAAGCCATAGCTCGATCGCTATTATTCTCCTCTGGTCCTAGCCACACCACGACTCGTGCAGCAAAGCGGAATATTTCGCCCATAATGGCAACTTGGGGGCTTTTTTCGACATCATTTAGCTGGTTGATACAGATAGCGTCGACCCATATGAAGCGTGATCGGTCAGAATATCGAAGGTGTCTAAGTGCAGAGTCGAGGTTCTTTGTCACTGGAAGCTCGCTATGTATAACACCGGAGACTCGCACCCAGCTCGGCGGGGTCTTGGAGCCCCAAGCGTAGGAAATGGCTTCGTACACTGGGGCCTTATGAGGATCGAACGGATGAAGGTGCAGTTTGACAGTTATTCCATTGTCGAAATAACCAGGGAAAAGCTCGATCACTCGAATGTAACCGTTGGGTAAAGTGCCATAGCTGTACACGTTCCTGTGTGAATACAGTGGTAAGGGGAGGTAGAATGATGAGTCCCAGCCTATTATAGGATTTAATGACAGTGCTTCTGTTCTGATGGCTTTGAGACTGTCCCCACAAATCTGCCAGGAGGTGTTGTCTTTTGACAAAGTTCCTCTTTTCCTAAGATACCAAATAGTACGCGGCTCATAGTTTACCCCTTCGCACTGCGTGAAGTGTTCTTTGATTTGATTTACGACTTTAACATCAATGTAGAAGACGTTCGTATTGGTAACCTTTTCCGCTACCAAGAAGATAACAAGGATTATCTGAGCCCGGTATAAGCTTTGATACAGTTCGCCAAACTTTTCTAAAAGAGGACCTCCCTGGAAGAGTTTCGTAAGGAGAACTTCTGTAGTACTCTTCTCTGGAAATATCATTAAACGTTTAACGGCCAAGTCCAACTCCCTGGCTTTGTCGTTGACGAGGGCAACCGCCGAGAAAACCTCTGAGTCTCGGAGATTCGCCTTGAATCCGATCATCCCGAAAATGTGGAGCGTGATCTTGATTTGGATCGCCGCACTATTGAGATATTTCTTCTGGCCTTCAGCGTAATCTTCTGCTTGCGCGGCCTGCTCGATGATTGTTAAAACTCTATCAAGAATTAACCCACAGTCGGAGGCGAGATTAGCTAATTCCTGTATCCAGTCAGGGCCGATCTTAAAGTGTACTTTCTATCATCTACCTACACTCATTCTTTTCTTTACTGCAAGTAAAAATACGTTCTTCTGCTTCGGTATAAAAGGTCACGATACTAACAAGTAGTCTCGTGCGCTCAGCTTAAAAAACACATAGACTCAAGAAGAGGAAATATCACAATAGAGGCGTGGCGAGTATAAGGAAGATATGGTGGGGAATTTTGTGAGGGGCAGTACCCTCCCAGACGTTCAACGCTGGACGGTCATCCACATGCACGTCAGCCCTGGGAATACGACATGAGTGAAGGCTTGCTTCCACCGCCCAATTAGAGCGACTCGCTTCTAGCGAAATAATACCATAGCAACAATAACGTGGCTGCCTGGCTTGATAAGTCTATGGCGATTCAGTCCGGTCCCTATATGCTACCTAGGTAGTCCCATGTCATCCGGTTGGCCATGTTTACTTAGTGAAGGCACTCTGCATATTTCGTTGCGGAGAATATCGGCTTATCTGATAGGGATTTGGGACAGGGGCACTGATTTTTACACACACGAAAACCAGGGAAATCCAAGGACACAGAGAAGACCAGCGAAACACCGAAAACAGCCGGCGATGGCCGCAACGCAAACGCCTGTCGCGGCAGGTCACACGACAGACCACAAGGCGAAGGTCGATGCCGGAACCCCCCACAACAGTTGGCCAAGCCAGAGAGTAGAAAGGTGGCCCCGAGGGGCCGTCAGATTGGAGAATAAGGTCGTAGTGACCACGAGCACGGGAATTATGGGCCCGCTAAGGCACGAGAGGGCATGATATCCAATACGGATGCTAGCCCAGTGTATCTATACTTAGTATATGTATACCCACGTGGATTTGTAATTGTATACACCATCAGATAGGGCTCGCCAAGACTATAGCACTCCTAGGGAGGTCAGCTGAGAAACGAATAACCACCCTCACCGACGTTAAACGAAGCAATCACTACCTACTACTAATCACCCATTATTTATACATTCCTGCCCATTATTTAAAAACGATCTTTTCATAATAAAATGAGTTTCATAGTTTACTATTGACTCTGGTAAAATCGATTAGATGGTTTCATAACCATCGGCTACTTTCGTATGAGTAACCGAGCGCCCCAAGATAGTGGCTTGGTAGAGAAGGGATCCCACATCTAGATCCGTTACGTATTACCCCTTCATACCTCCTCTCCATAATGTATTACATGGCTACCGAAGTCCCGAAGCCTCTGTACCAACAAAACCCCCTAGTTTGTGGCATCTAAAAGCCGGATTAGCTCTTGCGTCTGCCACGCCGGTTGTTGGTTCGTCCACACAACCGGCGGGGCTTTTCAAGTAAGCCGCCACTGCCCGTGGTTGTTCTACTGTTAGGCCAGCCTTTTTCCCATATTGTTTTGTCTCGTGACGGATCGTGGGGGTTGGCCTGTGAAAGTCGAGATTAGGTATCACAGAGGAGAGCATGACGTAGTGTTATATCATGCTGTGTAAAAGTTGTTAGGCTGCGCCCTGCCGGGAGCTGCTGCTGCTGCATACAAATAGAAATCTTTTATCTATTATCCTTCTGGCCGTCCTGAGACGTGTTGTTAATATATTCAAATCGATACCGGACATCCGACGAACACGCCTTACTCCAACGATCGACATTCCTGCATATTTCTACTACTACATTGTATTTCTCTACCACTATTAAGCTCAGACATGTCTCAACTACTGTGTGACACGCCAATCAAGGGCTCTTCTCCACCGGTTGTCCATATTCCCCGGGAAATTCGACAGTCCAACAAAGTCAGTGAGGCCTACGGAGCGGCCTTGGATGAACACGGCTCGGTTATCATTGTCCCTAGGCATGGCCGGAACGAATATGTCATCGATCCCAGATATGCCCATGAGGTTCTCACAGACACCAAGAACTTCATCTTCGAAACCGCAGTGTTTGATAGACTTCACCTAGGCCTCTTACCTCTATCTGATAAGGAGACGTTGATTACCGGTATTGATAGTTTAGTCAAAAGAAATGTGCAGCCTCAACTGGATGCCATCATAGAGCAGATTCTTCCTGTCCTTCAGAGCTACTTTGCCAATATGGCAAATGATATCCGGAGTCTCAGTGGCGACAGTAAATTTGTCGAGATTTCTGACGTGTGTCATAAGTTGCAACTAGCAGTTGCTCACGCGATGGTCGTCATGATTCTCGGCCAGGAACACGCCTCCTCGAAAACAGCAACTCACTTCGGTATGGTAGCTGCTGGGATGGCTAAAATGACAGGCTTGAACGAAAACATAGACGAGTGGACCATGTTTCCACGACTGTGGATTCTATTCACTGGACTGTCTGCCGTATTCTTTACCATCATCCCAACATTTTTCTTCGGCATCGCACCAATGCTATGGAGATCCCGAAAGATACATCTCGAGAAGGGTCTTGCCGCACGGCACGGCGATTTCGTTCCGCTTTTCGATATTCTGCTCACACGGCACTATCACGAAAAATCAGGTCTGGCAGCAGTCAGAGGATTTTTACAATCTGCTGTCGCCTGTGTGACCCTCATTTTTGCGTCTATTCATCAGACGGGAGTTATGAGCACATGGATTCTAGTGAAACTGGCGCAGATGCAAGACGATTACCTACCTGCGATCCGCGAGGAATGGGAATCGGTTAATTCTGATGGAGGGACCCTCACCGTCAAAAAGCTTAGCCAGCTCACACTACTCGACTCCTTCATCCGCGAGGTTATGCGCACAAAAGGCGATCTTTGGGGCCCTCTGCGCTATACAACAAGAGCTATCCGAATCGGGCCATATGTGCTGCCAAAGAATGCCTTGTGTTTTGTTCTTGTCTCGCGAGCCCACAGCAATCCTGATGAAGCCTTCGACGGCTTCCGGTGGCACAAGCAGGGGCGCAGGGCCGTCCAAGGAAGCCCAGAATTCCTGACATTTAGCCTGGGGAAATGGGCGTGCCCTGGACGCCAGCTAGCCGTCCACGAGATCAAGATTCTTCTTTACATGTTCTTTTCGAAATTCGACGTCAAGCTTAAAGAGGGTTCCTTTCGAATTATCGATCCCATCAATACTACCTCCATAGCACCGGAAGCTACTTTGCTCTTGCGGCTAAGGAAAGATGATTCCTCCATTGAAATATCTATCTGACCTACTGGATTTGAGAGATAAAGACATAATGAGAAGATGCGCAGGGATTGGGTTTTGTTTTGGCGTAGACTGTTATGTTTCATCTCCTTTCTACTCTGGGGCTTGATTTAACCGAAACACGTATTAATTTGCCTATTATACAGATCTATAATATGGAATGGGTTTGCTACGGTTGGTTAGCGATGCTTCTATGGAGAAAATCGGCATGTTTTGGGTGGGCCTCGCAAATCTACAATATACCATCACGCTTTCGTCTAGTATCGTTCACATTGATCCGAGCACTTCACAATCTCATGACAGTCTGTGGTGCCTTTCTCCGAAATCGTCTAATATTTTCAATACTGGCTTGCAAAGTGCTGAGGCTCGGATAGACTCGGGCTTCACTGACCAACATGCACCTTTTATTCTAGAATTGCGAAGTTATATCATCAAGACCATAGAAGCCGTAGTGACTTATTAAACCAATTGAGTCATAGAATCCAAGCCCTTCTTACATATGCCGTGTAAGATATTCGAAACATGAAGAATGATCAGTGTAGATCACTCCATCTACTTCAACATGAAAAGTCCAGGAAATGACCGATTATTAAACAATGGCAGGGATCACGTCCAAAGTCATTCCTGAATTACTACGCGGCTTTCGAAATCTCCCTTGATATCATACCCTAGCCTGTATTTCACAAATTACCCTCACGCGATCGTTGATTGATTGACTCTTGTTATAAGAAGTACCTAATATAGATATAGCTTTTAACAGTACTACTAAGCCTATACTTACCTACCTAGGTACTTACACCTAGTGCGATAACCTGATTGCTGTAATAAACCTACCCAATGAGGCTAGAGCCTACACACCATTTTATAAGGCTTTACTGCCCTATAAATAATCGCTATACTGTTGCAGAATGCCTTATCACATTACGGGATTCGATTGAAATAAGTATAACCTAGACTTTATACACGACCACACATCTTTATCACCTCATAACACCCAACGTTTATAAAACGCTTGCTAAAATGGCCTCATCCCCAATTCAGCACATCCTCCCCTCTCTATCCTTGGCTACCAGCGGCCCTTTGCACCTACGTGTGATTACACACAACATCCGCTATGCGACCTCATCTCCATCGACTGGAGAGCGGCCTTGGCTTGAGCGCAAGGCACTGGTAATGAGCCAATTATTTCACGAGCTTCGCTACACGGACGCGTTGTCCTCTCAAAATAGTACCTCTTCCAGTGCGGAAGCCTCCTCATCATGTTGTGCCGCTTTCATTTGCCTTCAAGAAGCGCTCCATGGTCAACTCGTAGACGTTCTCGCTGGTCTGAACGACGTTCCTAGGGAAGACAGGGATGAAAAGCCGCCCAGTGGGCCGAATTGGGCACACATCGGGGTTGGCCGAGACGATGGTAACACGAAGGGGGAGTACAGCCCAATTCTCTACCCAGTGAGGACATTTACTGTGCTCGAGTCGGAAACAGTGTGGCTGAGCCCGACACCTGATAGGCCCAGCAGAGGCTGGGATGCTGGTAGCATACGGATATTGACCGTTGCCGTCTTCGAACACCGGCAAACGAAGCGGCAGATTCTACTCGCTAACACCCACCTTGACAACGTGGGTACTAAAAGTCGAGCCGAAAGTGCGAAGATTATATTAGCCACGTTGCGTCGCCTTCGCGAGAAATGGTCGGCTCCAGGTGGCGATCTCGCCGTTTTGCTGGCCGGTGACTTCAATTCTTTGCCCGAGCAGGAGGCATATCTCGCCATTAAAGAAGATGGGTGGATGCGGGATCTGCATGATGAAATCGAGATTGGGAAGAGATACGGAGAGTCTATTACGTTTACAGGGTTTGATCCGGAGACGGAGGACGAAAAGGGACGCATCGACTTCATCTGGCTGGGCTCGGGTAGCTCTGACAGCAGTAAAAGGGACCCGTGGAACCCAGTTGGTTACGCGGTCTTGCCCAATCTATTTGAGAATGGAGTCTACTTAAGCGACCACAGGGCCGTGGTTGGAGATGTATTGCTAACTACCTAGCTGGCTAGAGAGAGAATAAGACCTAGTCAGTGAAAACAGCAATATCAACAGGCAGCACATCTAAGGTTGTTTAATTTTTGTCCTTTCTCTTGAATCTTACGCCGAAAGTATTATGTAGTAGCGGCTAGCCGCTACAGGCAGGTACACGGCTTCTTTCAATACACCACTCTAACTTGACATTCATGGTCTTGAGCACAGGACTCCTGGAAAAAGGACGTTTCCCCTCGTATTTGGGATAATAGAAGGTGGTGGAAATAATGCAAAGAGACAGACTAGATCTTATAATTCAAGGCCTGATATGCTGATTTAGGGAGTAATTGGTGCACCAAACGTTGTCAAGCGTTTGCTGGTGTGCAGTATCTGCTACCATGCTTAATAACATAAAATCAGATAACCAATCCTGTGGCAGAGTAATTCATTTCATCTAGGCCTATGAATCAGGTAGACATAGTTCAAGGAACCCTCATACAGTACACTTAAAACTAGGGCAGCTTCGCGCCCGAATCCCAGCAAAGTGGAAGAGACGAACTACGAAGTTATATCTATTGCAACGAATCGTTCCGTTCAACAAGAACCGCACTCTAGTGGACATCCCACTATTGCCCTCTCATCACTTCCAGAAATTTGACATGGGAAGAGAAAACAGCGTAGATTGACAGGAGGCCCGAAAGGCCAGCCTACCACCTAATAAAAGAAGGAAAACTACTGGTAAGCTATAGCTAGGACCTTCTAGGTAACTAGGAAAAAAAGCAAACTTTTGGCTAGCTACCCCTTTTAATCAACCTAAGGCCCATAAGGGTAATACCCGCCCCGATGCTCATATTGATATGTAAAATCACCTCCCATGGATGATGAAGCCCCCTGACTAGAACCCGAACCATATCCCGAATTACCATATTTATATTCACGTATTGGGTAAGGGGGGGCTTTTTGAATCGCGTCCCAGGCGTATGCATTTTCGACCGGTTGTGGTTTAATCTCTTTCTTGGCCTGTTTCGCGAGACGCACGTCGTCTCTGAATTTTGCAGCTGTGAAATTCCACTTGCTAAAATCGCCCTGCAATCCAACCTGAGCCGATAGAAAGGGAAGGGCTTGTAGATAGTCAGGATTTCTGTCTTTAGCCGGCCAATCCTGGAAGAGCCTGCATCTGACCGGAGCCCAGTCGGTATGGCAGTTCTTGAGCGACTCTGGGCTGGATAAAAACCAGAGGTTTAGATCAATGTCGAGTAAGACTTCAAAGCCCGTCCATCTAGAAAGACGGCCCTCTCCGTTTCGTTTATTGATGAAAAGCGAGCCAAGTTGGATAGCAAAAACGGCCCTTTTAGGGTTGCTAGGATCGTAGAACATGTAGAGAAAAGGATGAGGGTGATGCTGTTCGTCGCCCACGTAGTAAAGCGGCCATTTGTGGGATTTCGGGTGGATTTGATAACCGGTGCCCTTTTCGGTGAATAGAGGTATCGCGCTGTTGGACATGGTCCTAAGTTCGTTGCCTAGCCAAATGAAGAGCTCTTTGGTCGGTCTGGTGGCCTTGCCCAGCACCTTATAGATCTTCTTGACATCCTCTTGCTCCCAGAGCACTTCGTTTCTGTCGTTCGTGTTTGCGGTGCCGAACTTGATTGCGCCATCAGCCGCGCCAGGGCCGTAATACTCTGCCATGGTGAGGGAGTGAGGATCTCTAGTAAGGAGGCGGGGGATAACGACAGGAGATGCTGAAAACAAGACAGTGAGAACAGACGGGAGAATATATATCCCAACTCAGGTCGCCCATGAAGGCTCCTAGATACGACAAATGACCCTATGACAGGCGTTCCCAGAACCACCAACATGGCTAGGCAGCTGAGGGTTGGGTACAGTGCAAGGAGGCAACTTTTGAAATACGATACCGCGTTTAAATTAAACAAATAACAAACAACGGTCCCTTCTGGTGAAGCCTAGTTACACAGCAAACAGTAACTGATAATATGTCACTCTCAACTAATAACAAGTCACTCTCAACTCATAATAGGGCATCTCAACTGATACCAAGTCAGCTCAACTCGTTATGGGTCACCTCAATTGATAATAGGTCACCTCAACATATGTCAACCATACCTGGTCTGCGCAAGGAATTTTTAAAAGATATGCATGAGGTAGCACTGAAGTCTGGACTCTGGAGACACTCAGCTGTGAACAGTGGAAATATCTATTTTGCCGTCGCCCCCAATTTATATGTTGATAATAGATAGCCCGGTCTGTAGAGTATCTATCAATCAAAAATAGTCTTTATTAGGGAATGCACACCGTAGTTATGATTGTTACTTGCTCCAAATTGAAGAGGGCTCTGTTTACGTAACGCCGTGAAGCAGAATTCAGGATAAATAGCCCGATCATCTGTACAAGACCTCAGGAGGTCGCTGATAGTACGCATACCAGACATCCGGCAAACCTTCCATATCCCGAGAGAACTCCCGCCTGATCATATCTAATGAGACCCTATATCTCCTCATCCATACCCAGTCCGCAACCGCAACTGTAATCATCGTCACCACTGCCCAATGTTACAGCCAAAGGTTCCCAGAAACCATCAACAAAATTAACAAATG
Organism: Nemania abortiva; assembly: GCA_022578505.1. NCBI lineage: Eukaryota > Fungi > Ascomycota > Sordariomycetes > Xylariales > Xylariaceae > Nemania > Nemania abortiva. The sequence goes on from MU392721.1 coordinate 14,101, forward strand.
CATCACCCTGCATGGCACGCTCTAGAACGCAGTCATCAACCTGGATGAAATACCGGTACTGCGGCACACCGAAGCCAAACATTTGACTGGTAAGACCGTTACTACTGGCGAAGCTACCAAATGTAAGTTTCGTGTTACCAATCTTGTCTCCACTATGTCTTCTCTTCTGATCACCAGTCAAAGAAAAATGATCTATCGTGTTTTAGAGACTTAGTTGTTCAAACATTCACGGGAGTCCAATGTGATATCTCTATTAGTGACGAAGCCTGGTGTCACTTGCTTCACAAGCGATAGGGGTTAACTAAGGCTGCTCGAGTAAGATTCAATGCTTGTCAACAGCTCGAGGTCCACTACCAAACCAAGACCATCTACACAACTGTTTGTAGTATTTCCTTGAATCAAACCCCCTGTGACAGGTTGTGGCCTAGTAGCTTATTTAATAAGTTGGGTTAAGTTACGTACGAAAGAAAATGAAGCTTCACGGGTCCTCGCAGCCTTGTCAAACGCTTAGGCCTTCACATCCCTTTCTGCCGCTTCAGCCCCCTCAATGTTGTTAACCTTCTAAGTGTCTCTATTGTTATCCTATTTCTCATTTTTGAGTCCTTAACTATATTTCTAATTTCCCAGTTCTTTGATTTTCTCATTTGTTCTATTTATTTACCTCGGCTCACTCAGACTCTATTCTTAGTCCTAGCAAAACATACGGCTTACAGGCATCGTCAATTCCATGCCTATCTAGGTAAATCTGGTGTACTATCATGGCTTCTTCGAGCCAGGGCATTTTTTCCTTGTCACGGTGCCAAACGCACGGGTGATTTGGCAGCCGCGGTGCTTTCCGATGTCGTCAGACTTTTTAGCTAGAGAATTAAAGTGAGCACATAAAAGTTAGGTATTAAAGAAGCGCAAGCAGAATTGACATGTTTATTGAGATATAGTAGAGATGTTATGGCCGAGCTGAAGGGCTTGTGAAGCTTAGTAAGATCGCTTTATGGGGGTTATCAGACTATCGGATAGTAGCATAGTGAATTAGATAAGCATGCAACATCAAGCTGTCTTCAACTGACGGCCCTGCCTGCTGATTCCTGCGTGTCGCAATTATCTAATTATTCAACGTATCATTTGAACAAGCACCTTATTTAATTAATAACCAGTGCATGACGGGAAAATAGTTTGATCTTATCAGGTGGTGTTAGCGGGCTTCCATCTACCTACCAGATAATACGACAGAGACAGTCGGCTGATTGCACCAGCTGACAGCCTTGGAATTGTCCAACACTCATAAAAGACACCTAACGCCACTTAGGCTTTGCGCAAGCTTCTCTAGCGGCAAACGCATCGTTATAATAAGAACATCAAACTTTATAACCAGCCATGTTCTTCGTGGGGAGTTTACAAGAAGGCATATCGACCGCCTTGCAAGAATCAAAACAAGTCGTCTGCTTTGTCACGGGTAAGTTGCCTTAGCGCTCAACCTCACTTTTCTGCCACATCCGCCAAGCAAACGCCTCCAAGGTGGGCGCAAGTAATTCTACATCTGCAATCATCTTTTCACAACGCCAGTACTTTTTTATCGGTTTTATGGGTTTTGCATGTTTTGCGCGTTCCCGAAATCTTAGATGAAATGATATAGTAGACTGACATCCACATGCAGACGACGGTCCCGAGAGTCAGCAATGGGAGAGCGAGTTTCTCACAGACAATTCTGTATGCTACTCAACTAAAACGCAGTCTGGCGAATGTTGCACTGACCTTATGAGATAGATACGGCCTGATCTTGAGAGCCAATCCGTAATTCTAAGACTACCTGCGGGATCGCAAGAGGCCGGTTACCTTGAGGCTCTCTTCCCAGTGCCGAAAAAGCCCACCATTGTAGTAATACAGTATGCAAATGCCCTATCTTCTATCTAGCAACAGGCCTTGATGATCGCTTATCAAGGCCTATGAATATAAACCGGGAACAGAGCTCACATGACACAGAAATGGGCAACTGAAGGAGTACATCGCCGCAGGGACAAGCAAGGAAGAGTTCATCAGGAGACTCGGCAAGACGAATCAGGGTGCAAGGCAGAGCCGGTCTTCGCCATCTTCAGTGCCTGCAGCTGCAACAACAACATCACCACCAGCTGTAAACCCCGCACAGAGCAACACTGCGCAGTCATCACATAGCAATAGCGGCTTATATGATGATGTCCAACCTGTGGCCGCGCCAGCACCAGCAGAAGAAGAGAAGCGCATATCGGCCGACAAGAAAGGCAAGGCAAGGGCCGCGCCTGAAAACGAGCCGCCAAACCCCGAGCAGGCGCACGCCAACGAAATCAAGCTGCGCAAGCAACACGCCAACGAGGAGCGCAGGCGGATCCTCAAGCGCATCGAGGACGACAAGCGGGCGCGGAAAGAGCGCGAGGCAGCCGAGCGACGGGCCCGCGCACTCCTCAGCGCCGACCCCAACGCCAACGCGGACGCAGAGGGCAGTGCGGCAGCGCAGACACCAGCAGTCCCGCTCACGCATAGCCAGCCCCTGAAAGGGCAGGGTGGCGACCATTGCAATCTACAAGTGCGGCTCCTCGACGGCTCGACGATCCGCTCGCGGTTCGCGAGCGAGGTGACGCTGGGGGCCGACGTGCGGCGCTGGATCGACGAGGCGCGCACCGACGGCGACGCGCCGTACTCGTTCCGCGTCGTTCTGACGCCGCAGCCGAACCGCGCCATTCCGGCGCAGGAAGAAGGACAGTCGCTGCTTGAACTGGGGCTCGCGCCGTCCGCGACGCTCGTGCTCGTCCCCGCGCCGTATAGCGTTGCGTATGCGCGCGCTGGCGGCGTGCTGTCTCCCGTTCTCGGGGTCGTGTCCTCGCTCTGTGGTGCTATCATGGCGTCTATTGGCGGGTTCTTCGCGCTGTTCTTTGGCGGCGGGGGTGCACACCGGCCGCATGAGGACTCTGGGCATGACAATGTCCCGATGGAGAATTTGCAGGCGAGAAGGAGGCGTGATGCGCAACTTTACAATGGGAATTCCGTAAGCTATCTTCCTTTTCCACTCGCACTGCGTTCCCTCGCTTGCGTATTGTTTTCTCCCAATTGCTTCCCTTCCTAGAACAGGGCTAACTAATCGCCCCTAGCTTAATTTTGAGCCGCGAAATGAGGATGAGGACGACAACACGCGGTAAGGCTCAGGTGTGTCATCACACTCTATAGTATGGCCCGTGGATTAAGCCGAAGCGTACACAACACCTTTTACTTCTAGCGCGCTATCCTTTTTTCCCCTAGCCGTATGGAACTGGCTGTACAACCATAATCTGGCATGGACAATAGGCGCGACGCATATTCTGTAGAACAGGGCAGATATCCTTCACCTTCCCCGTCGTTTCAGTGGTACCCTTAGTAGAGCAGCAAGCCGAGTTTCCCAGACATGTTCAATATATTACTTTTCGTGACTCTGCCACCCAGTTGTCATACTAGTACCCAAAGTTCTTTTACAATATTTCTTAGCTCTAGGTCGCGAAGCTAGCCTCTGGTACGACATTCAGACGCGGCACTCGGAATTTCGGGGCATAGTTTTATAACTGCAACGCCGTTTCGTAAGAGCTGTTAGTGACTAGCTTTGATAACGTAAGGATACCGTAAGAGGGAAAGGCTACAGGTGGAGGGGCAGACATTATTCGCAATAATGCTTATCCCGAAGATACCCACAATACAGGACGTTGCCAACACGATATACACATAAGTCGAGATAGGTAACAAATACATAGCTACCTATACTTACAGACGTCTACTTTCTGATTACGCATCTTAATTTCACGGGGATTAGGCGAATCGAGAATGAACAAACAAATGAATTGTCAACCCACCAGAATAGGTATCTGGTGATATGTGACCTGCTAGGCATTTAAGGTACTAAATATACAGTAACTCTAATTTGCCAACCACGACTAGCCGTAATGAGGGAAACCGTTGAAGATATAGCCTCAAGCCGCATAACGAAATTCGCTCGTCTAGTCGTATACGTACACCGTCCATGCATGGATGCAACACCGTCCTTTAGTTGTAAACCGAACCGCCGGGGGAGCATATTGTACTATGCTCTCGTTTCGCCCCATTTCGACCGTCTATAGTAGCGGATGATCGCCACGACCTGGTCCGCCGCGCCTTATTTCTCATGATTTCCTTCTCTTCCCTCCTGATTCGATTCTTTCGAATACCCCGCCATACCACGATATAATCATCAACCCCTCCCCGTTGACTCAGGGGTCACACTGTCCCTGAAATTCAACAGGCTATTTTACAGTCTAAGCGTCCTTTTCCGTAGGCGCGGGCAGCTTCTTTTGTGAGGAGTTGTACATGGCGATACGGGTGAGCTGGGCGATGCCGACGCAGCCGAGGAAGAAGTTGACGGCGGCAAGGAGGTAGTTCTGGGGGGTGATGACGAAGCACCAGCGCGTCCAGATGGCGCCGGTGGCGGTGAGGGCGGCGTTCTGTGTCACGGAGAGTTTGTCGGCCGGGCGCGCGAAGTCGCCGATTCCGGCGATGACGAGGGCCCATTTCATTACGGGAGCCCTGGGACGTGGGATCGAGCAGTTAGTTTTATACTTGTAACGTTCGTAGAAGAGACGGGGTGGCAGTGGCTTATGCGATGGTAACACGAGTGGAGGGGAAAGAGAAAAGTGTACAAAGAGTGATACGGAGTGGCATGCATGGCATCCGGCAACCGGATCGCATGGACATGGACTGACTACTCACCAGAAATGTACCGTCTTGAAGCCAATGGGCGAATCCCACATGCGCTTAAACCAGCTCTGTTGTTGGGCAGAAGAACCTTCGCTGCCGGCGGCGGTGCTCTGGAAGCGGCGTCCGGAAGTGCGGGCGAACTGGCTGCGGAAGGCCGCACGTGAGGTCTGCTGGAAGATGGGCCTGGCGGCGCGGAACATGGTGGTCGTGGGAGGCATTGTTGTAGACTTTTCTTTTCAAGACCCGGCTTGCGCAATTAGTTTGTCCTTTGGCGAGGGTATCCAACTCGATCGGGTTGTCGAAAGTGGTTGGCGGAGGGAGAGGGGAGTTGTCCGGCGACGACGGCGAGAAAGTGGTATAGATGTTCTATCTAGATCGGAAAAAGATCTTGGAAATAACTTATTGTTGGGGACTCCGGAGCTAATCGGAGGCACCCCTACAAGGTACCGCCGTAGTAAGACCGGGTTAAGTGCATGTATGCGTGCCAAGCATCGATGATGCTGGTAAGCAGGGTTTAATGCATAACCCCCCAATGGACCTCAATTGACCAACTCCATTGGCTGAGTGGATTATGGATCTGGGTTGCTTGGAAATGCATCGGCTCTGAATGGGACCTTAAGCTGTACACCCGGTCCGTGGAGCTACGGTACGACAACTCTATTTCGTCGACATCTTCTCGATCACACCCAGACCGACCGCCCGACCACTACAGTCCACCTCCCGCCGGCGGAACCAAACGGCCAAGATGTCGAGCAAATACGCCTTCACCAAGGCCCTGAAGGAGGTCCGCTTCCTGTTCTGCCAGGGCGAGACGAGCGCCGCAACAAGGTGCGTTCGATTCCTATCATCCACGTCCAAGTACCTCAGCCATCCATGCAAGCATATCTCGATATAACTCATGCATCTTATCAACGACGACAACAATAACAACGCTGCACACCGTGATGTCCCAGGGCCCAGCTTCCCCCTGAGGCGCAATCTCGGGGCTTGCAGACCTTGGAATATGCTGCAAATTAGCCAAGGGACTAATAGTATTATCACATCTAGGACATTCCTCACGCGCGCCTACCCGACCATGAAGAAGAACAACCCACACACACCCATCCTCATGCGCGAAGCAGCCGGCACCATCCCGAAAGTATATGCTCGATACGGTCCGTCTCCATGAACCCCCAAATCTCTCACTACGAGGCACAATGAATAAGACGCCGAAGAAAGGAGCTGCAAGACAATGCTAATTGCAAACAAGTGTAGAGTTTGGAAAAGAGAAGAGCCAGTCATTAGAAGGTGCGTAGAAACCAAGGGGATGCTGTTTACCCCTCTTCATCAACATAGGGGAAGGACTAGCGACGGCATCATCAAGCGGTGAACTAACATTGGCTTTGTAGGAATGACTGACAAGCAGATCGAGGACACCGTGGCCACGCTCGTCAAGAGCGACGTATGATGTGCATACATTCTGTACCTATACCACACTACCTACACAACTGGACGGCGTTTAGAAATAAAGACAGAAGGGCCAGGAAACATCGAGTTCAAACAGCTTCTCGAAACCATGCCCAGAGATTCGGGCACACGATGTCTATAGCTTCATGAATATATGACGATACCCACCAGTGGCAAATGATGTCCTAGGACAGCTTTTACGGGTGGTCAAGTGGCAACTCAATCACTCCCATCAGCCCCTTATAGTTCTAACCAGTTCATCGCGTCTCAAAGCGTGTCAGAAACTCTCCGGACAGGATAGGCCCTCGAGAGGCTCATCCCGCAGAGCGGAGTACCGCTTCTTGCACATATGACGATGAAGTTTGTATAAAGGCACAGCGTCACCTCTGATGCTATGGCTAGGCCCTTGATCTATAGCTCGCGACACCACAAGCGCGATCATATCACACAACACATAAAGATGAAAAAGAGCAGTGAACAGTCAGCCTCTCAGTTCTTAGAGAATGACTACTTCTTTTCTTCATTAATCAGCCCTACACATTAGTTTGCATACCAACCAATCAACCGAGTACGCCATACCATGCCCTATTCACCCCGTCACGCACGAACCCGGTGATGACTCTTCATTCCCTTGTGACAACTCCGTCCGTAGCTATACATGCAAAGCAATAGAGAGGAAACAAGAATGAAGCAAAATAATCCATCACTCATTCCGAAATGCAGAAGCCTCTGAAGTCCTCCTAATTACCCCAACACCCTATCTTCGCAGCTTTCCCTATCCCTAAAGGGGAGGAATATACCCTTGCCTATTCCCTCATATTGAGGATGAGTGATGTAAATGAACTCATCGAACCCCGCAGCAAAAGCAAAGAACTCTTAACCCGGCAGTTCAAGTCGAGTCAGTATCAAGTAATCGAAACCCCTCAATGCTTCGCCCATCACTCATCGCCTCCATCAGCAAACTCGAGACCGAGCGAGCCAAATCCACTTTCACCCGCCCTTCCGCTCGCCATCCGGTGGCCCGTTATCCCCAATCTCAGCCTTCTCGCCATCTTTGAGGGCCTTCTTGCTATCTTTGGTGCTCGAGGCCGGACCCGAGCGATTCGATTTCGCGGTGACGGGTGCGCTCACAGTCCGCCAGGGACCAGTGACAGCCCTTCCCGGGACGCGCAGCGGGATAGGCGCCAGGGCGGGGACCGGCTTTAGCTTCGGCGCCGGCGCGGATGGCAGGGCGGGGAAGTCGGCGGCGTTGAGCACGGGCTTGGCGGGCGAGTTGATGTCCGCCTCTTTGGTGGCGGTGGTGGTGCTTTCAGCTTTGTTGTTGTTGTTGTTCTTCGCTGCACGTTGGGAACCGACGGTTTTATTGAAGCCGCCTTGCGTTTTCGGTTTTCGTGACTTCGGGTCGGAAGAAGACGACGCGAGTGACGACGATGAGGCTATTCTAGTGTCGGCTCTTTTCAAAGAGTCGAGATCTGCACGGGACTCGGGACGCCGGAGGTCTTGAAGCTCGGTAGTCTTGTCGTTCTTGGGCTTGGATTTGGTCGTGGGTGGCGACGGTCTCGTATTTTCAGCGAGCTTCTCGGGCTCTTCTTTTCCCTTTTCTCGACGATCTTTCTCGACATCTTTTAGGCCCTTGCGATCTGGAGAGCCGTTTGATGGCCGTCCCTTGGCGAGGTCTCCAACATTCTTGGGAGTTCCATCCCTAAGTTCATTAGTCGTTGTGAGCTCGGGCTTTCTATCATCTAGGGCCTGGTTCGCAGTCTTCTGGTCATTTCGGACCCCTTTGCCTTTCTGAGGCTTTCCTTTTCCCTTGCCATTACGACCGTTTTGCCTCTGACCAGGACCAGGACCAGAGCTCATAGCGGGAGGGGAAGGGATGAAATTCTCAGCTCCCGGATTGAAACTCTGACTTCTCCAGCTAGAGTCCTGGAGGATGATCGTTGATGCGTCGCTAAGGGAAGGTCTGTGTCCTAGTCCGGACGTATGGCGCTTGTGGCCCCATATTACTTGCTGTGGTCCAGACATCAAGTCTCGATAGGGGGGAAATGGCTCAGGTCCATTAGACCCCTGGTTCATGGATACCGCGCGAGCTGGGGGAATACGGACGTAAACAGGCTCGGGGAGATGTGAAACTCCTGGTTGCGATACCGCCCTATTCTCAACGTGACGAGGATATGCTGGCAGATTAGAAGCGGTGATGGCAGGTTCAAACGTCTGTGCCTCATAAGGTGCGGGCGCCGAGGTGTTGGGCGTTTCTGCTGAGGGAGCTTGGTTCCGACGTTTGCTGCTGTTCTTGTTCTTGTTATTGTTTTTCTTGCCAGTCTTAGTCTGTCTTGTTTCTCCAGTTCCGTCTTTGTGTTGTTGATCTCCGGGCCGGGAGCTTTGGCCTTGTCGTCGGGGATCACCCTCCTGGCCAACTTTTGCGAGCTTCTTGGGCAAGGGCTGGCCGGGTGTTTTGCCATCTTCGTCTGTTTCGCCGGCTTTGCGCTTCGAGTGAGTGCTAGCGCTACGGATTCTATTCTGGCTTCCGTCCTCCAACAGTATTTTGTCTCTATTGCCCTTTCGTTGCGTCTGAGCCGTGATATCTCCTGAACATCGCTCCGTTGGTTGTATCTGCTGACTACCCGTAGTTGCAGATAGTGTAGGCTGAATTGCCTGACCAATAGTTCCAGCAGTTGATCCTTGGTCAATTTGTTGGCCTGCTTCAAAGGGTTGAGAGGCAGGCCCGTGTACGGCATGAAGCGGTGTAGAGTCTTGCCGCCAATCCCCGGGAATTGGTATGTATTGAGCCTTTTCGGGCCGGATCCGGACTGTGCCATAATCCAAGATGACCGCTTCTGTCAGCTTAATCGAGTCTCCGTTTTCAGATACCCTAGCCGGAGTGCCTTGCGCATGGCTAGAGAGAACAGATAGCTGCCTTGCGTGACTGGGTGTGCTGTGATAGCTAGCCTGACGAGACGTATTAACTTCGTGAGTAAGGTCTGCGATATTTCTAACCATATCATCGTTAGTTGCATGAGAGGGCACACCACTAAACTGAGAACCGTGCCGTGAATGACGACCTGCTGTGGTCTGTGTATTGGGTGCGTAGCCTGATATAGGACCCCTCAGGGGAGGGAGTGTGGCAGCTGAACCAGACATTCTAGGAACAGAGCCTCCTCTAGGCCCCTTCATTCTAAATCCAGATTGTGCAGCTGCTCGATCCCATGTATCCATTGCGTGGCCTGCCGTGGTATTGGGGCTGATGACAGGAGGTTGACCGACAGAGCCCGTGAAACTGGGTGAGATAATCGGTCCCTCAGGTGAATTATATTTATACTGAAAAGGTGTAGAGTTAACGTGAGATTTATCGAGCCCGCTAGCCATCGGTGGGTGCATTGTCAGACCCTGCTCTCGAGAAATTGAATAACGATTGTTGTTAGAACAACTCGTGGAATTATTTCTGGCTCTCGGAGTAAAGAATTGGGATCCAGTGCGGAAGTTTACGTGGAAAGGCAAATCGCCTAGCCCGTCGATCTTCACATGACGCTCCGCCTGGACAGCAGCTACTGCGGACGTGGGGTTGTTGAATCTGCGAAGGTCTAGGTCAGTACGGCATCGATCGGCAGGTAAGATAGTAATAGCTTACTTAACATGAGCAGCAGAAGTATTCGTGAAGTGTTGCTGTATACTGTAGAGTTCGCCAAATTTGCTAAAATGCTTTTTCAGGAGCTCTACGGCGGTCTCGTCCTTGAAGATGTTCGGTTTCAATCCATTAACGTATATCGTTCGGTTCCTTTCCCAGCATGTCGTACAGGGGCAGGGATCGAATTTCGTGAACAAGTCGGCATTTTTCCCGGCATTCACACACCCGTATTCACTTAGCGCAAAACCCATATTTTCCGATGTCCGCGAATTGCGTCGGGTTGTAGAGTTTACTCTGTTAGCTTGACGGGGGCCGACATGATTATTAAACTGCTGTGGGTGAGCGTTGTTGAATTGCCGATGGCCCCCGTTATTACTCGTAGCTGAGGTACGTCTGCCGGACACGCCAGATTCTTTACCTTGCCACTGGTCATGTACGCTCCCCCTGCGGAAAACAACTCTGGGACCGTGGATATCGTCGGATCCGATATGCTGCCACTTTCCACTGGAGAAATTTCGCGTGACGGAGTCTCTCTTGTCCTGCCTAAAGCTTTCTGGGCCACGAGCGAGTGTAGATGGGGCTCTATGTTGTTGCATCGGGTCTGCCCGGAAGTAGGGAGGAGTTGCGTTGGTGGTATAGCCAACTCCATTGGGTGGTATAGGAAGTCGGAAAGACTGTCGTGTCTGCTGCATCATGTGAGGAGGAGCTTGCACATGTTGTTGGGGTAGTGTGTATGGTGGAATTTGATTAACGAATGGACCTTGGGATATTCCACGATCTCGAATTACTGATTGTCCATTCGGGGGTATTGGACCTGGGATAGTGTTAGATGGGGTATATAACATTGGCTGCCGAGCTGATGAAGACTGATGGTCACCCGTTCGCCTTGAACGATCATTATAGTGGATAGGAGGTAGAGACCGACCGGTGGTCGGCGCATGTTGCAAATTGTTGTCTGTAGTAGGCGTAACGGCGACCTGGGGAGCCTCCTGAGTAGCTGGTTTTTGGCATCCCATGAGCTTCTCTTCAACATCGTGGCTACCCCCGGGGTAGACACGAGCCTCTTCGTTCACGGGATGAGTAAGGATACTTCCGGGATCACCACCGACGCTAGGAGCACTCGAACATCGCGTAAAAGTGGAACGACGACGTTGAGCATAATTTGCGTCACCGCCCTCCGGCTGAGGGGCGATATATTCAATCGGGGCCCAATTACCGGCAGGTAGGCCGACGGCGCCGTTACCTTGTTGAACTATTATAATGAATTTAGCACAATAACACCCACACACCCGGTAATTTTGTAGGGAAGCATATCATACCTTTCTGTGGGTTATGACTGTTGGTAGAGGCATGGATTTCCTTGGCCCTACGGGCGGCTGTTTTAGATGTTCCATCGACGATGACGATTCCATTGACGATTCTATTGGGGATATCGAATTTGTCCAAGAAAGGATCACCAGCCTCTAGATTATGCAGGTAAAGGCGCAGCTCAGCTACAGCCACTCAGTTAGCAAGGCCATGTTGCTTAGGTAAATGTAAAGATCGAAGCTGCCTTTCGTGAAAACGAATATACACTCACCAAGTTTCTCTGGTATGTCGATTTTAGGGATTCGACTACTGGCAGATGTAAGCCCTTCGGCGAATGGGAGGCCCTTTAGGAGATCGTCATGATATCTTGCGAAAATAATTCGAATTGCTTCTCGAAAGTGCTCAGGATACTTCTCATAGCCCTGAAAGCACTGCAGCTCTTGTGCAGTTAGAACTTCGAGGATATCTTGTTGTTTCTCCTTGCCCCACGACAATAGCTTGGTCTGTATATCAGGCTTCTTCAAAAGCCCAACTGCAAGGGACTCGAATAACGGCGAATATAACTCTGTCTGTGCCCTCTGCTCCTTGTCCACAAGTCCTTGTGCATACTCGTTCTCAAACACAAAAGTGTTGATAACATTCCACAAGTTTTGGGCACCTCTATTATAGATGTCGTAGGCGTCGAAGTACTTGTATAGGTCCCAGTAGTCCCGAGGTGGTTCAATATTTTTGCATGCCTCTGGCATCATTCGTCGGAGTTCATCGCAGACACGCTGGATCTCCGCTGCCCACCAGAACTTACCCGGACGTTCATAAGTAGGGTTTTCAACTAGACGGAAGGGCCTATTGCTGTGTGTCGAGAATACAGCAGCCGAGTCCTTGGGTGCTTGAGTGAAAAAGGTAACTGGCGGCTCGCCTACCGCAAAGTAAGACTGGTCCTTTGGTGGGCCGGCTGCCTCTAGTGCATCTCTGACGGTGAAACCGCTGTACATTTTGTAATTAGGAGCCATAATGGCGATGTATTCGGTTGGTAGGAAAGAGGAGTGCTGGGGTGCACACGGAGAGACGCGGATTGGAATTCGAGAGGGTAAGATGCGCGGGTTGAAGAAGTGCAGAAGCCCTTAGGTTAAGCCTTAGTAGACTGAGGACTGAATGACTCGGGATCCGAGGGAAGTCCACGCGCCAAAAGATACAAGGACCAAAAGGTGCGGGTTGAGACGCGGAGATGAGAGGTGGAAGAGGGTAGGAGATGTGAGCGAATGGCGGCGTTGGGTAGTGTCGAGCTTAGCCTGGGGGAGTGTGAAATAGAAAGGATAGATTCTGGGTCAGGCACCGTCAGATAGTAAGGTCCCCGGGGTGATAGGCAATAGGGAATGGAAGACGACTGGGTAGGCATGGCAGAATTGGTCGACTTCAACAAGACATGTTTGTTTGCTTATTCGAGTTATGACATGGCTGACCTAGAAACTCCAACCAAGATGGGCAGTAACTATCTCTAAATACGTCCTCGAGATAACTCGGTAGAATCCATCCTAGGTCCATACAGACGAACAGCGGCTCTATGCATATATCTAATGGCGGTCTAACTACTCAGTTGTGGGACTGAGCTTGGTACGGCGAGGACCTGCCATTTTTGAGTCTACTCAGCCCGAGCAATTTACATTCAATGGCAATAATGGGGATATAATGAGCAACTAATAGAGATGGAGATTTGTATATGCATGGCTAGATAGGTATGATATAATACAGACCGAGGAACACGGCACAATGCAACCACGCAACCACCTTAGTGAAGCATAATGGTGGACGAGTGCTTCAATTGCCCAAAGCACAATATCCTTAACCTAGGTACCTTTTATGCCGCCTTATTACGATCTTACATATGTCTACACTCCCACACAGGTTAAATCTTAACAAACGTTCAGCGAGCACTTTGCTCTTTTCTAGTAGGAAAAGATAATAGACGGTACTTACTGGGTACTTAGAATACATATGAATCAAGCGCTCATTTGTCACTGGACTGTTGCAGCATCTTGAGTATCTCCGACTCCTTTTCCGTTGCGATGGCCTTGCCATTGTTCCAATCCACGATCTATATAGCTAGCTATGAGCGAAGAGCCTGGCAGAAGTGGGGATTGAAGGGGTAACAAACCACGGGGTATTTGAAGCTGTCGGGACTGCCGTTGAACTTCTTGAGGGCATCATTTTCTGACGTGGCGCCTTGTATGATAGAGCTGATCTTGTTCTTTCCGACATATTCGAGAATGGTCTTGAGCTGGTCGGCGGTGGGAGGTTCCTCGGTAATGTTCAATTCGAAATCTGACCGGATATTCGGTTTCCTGCTGGCGCTATCCTCGGCAGCAGCCTCCGTGGCATTCGTAGAGACTTGCTTCAATACGGCAGCAGCTCTGACAGAGGCAGGCGAACTGGCCTTGTGAAAGAGAGTGATAATGTCCAGGGTTTTGTGCTGTTCTCTATCGTGTCAGCAAATCAATTCATTCACTAATATGGGGGTGCTACCAATTGCGCTCGTACTTACGAATCGGAACATGGCGACGAGAGGCTTCTATTGGAGCCGAAGAGGCGAATGTAATTGACACAGGATGTAAATGAAGTCGATGTCGTTGGTTTGAAGTCTGGAGTTTGCCGTTTTGGGGTAGCTCTTGTAGGTATGATCGGGAGTCAGCGGGAGCAAGGTTGAGCTCTTCTTGCATGGTCAAATTGTTACGTCAGACTATACTTCTGTACCTACGAGGTACCTACATATCCACTCTATTCACGCTCAATTGGCCGGTGCTCAATACTAAATGAAGTACTGTTTTGTTCCTATGTACATTACCTATGTACCCCACCAGTACCTGAGACCATTGTCCCTGAACGAAATACATGGTACCTAGGTGGAGCCTTCTAGTGCTCTAACTAATGGCAGTTGCTACTTACGGTTGCTAGGCGAGCTAGGTACTACTTTTAAGGGCTATGGACGGTGCTTGTTGCCAATCAGGCACGAACCGATCCAGAGCCGCTTTTTTTTCAGCCAGGAACTTCTTCCAACCGACTTATCCCATTCATTTATGATTCTTTAATCTATCCCTTGTTTGCTTTATAATCATAATAATTGAGTTGGCATATTGCCCTTCGCCTAGTTACAGCTCAATACCTTTTCTTCAAGAACATAAAGCACATTTTGCGCCACTCTCAGACATAAACAATGCCGCCTCTGATCTTGCATAACGTGCCAGACGAGGAGCTCTACACCGGCGAAGATGGTGTGCGACGACCATACGCCATGATCTGGCCCGAGTAAGTTGTCTGACTTTCTGTCTGCCTTCGAAAAGGCTTTGTTACCATCTGACATCTTTCCCCCATCTTCATCGTCCTCGCTACGTTTCTAGTCGCGTGCTTACCATGGCGTTCAACTCGATAGAAACGACCGCCAGCGCAATGCGCCTCGCACGCGCGCTCGCGAAATCAACGAGACAGGCTCCTTCGGCAAATCAACGAGGCGATCGAGGTCGAGGACAGGCAGCGCGGCCCCGAAACGCGAAGATGCTACTATGCAGAACGCCGACAAGGTCTTCGCCAGCTACCTCGCCAAGCAGCAGTCAGAGAGCAAAACGAAGTCTTCGCAGCAAAAAACAAGACAGGACGAAGTGCAGTCGACCAACCAGCAACCACACCACCACAAAGAGCCCGTTGAAATGATCCTCCGAGGCTATGCATCTCCCGCCCAGCAGTACGCCGCTATCAACCACTACGAGCAGCTCGCCGGCAGAATATGCGAGGATTACTCTAGAGAGCCGCCCATCGAGGCGCGACGGTACAAGTCGGACCTGCGTGACGCTGCATTGACACGGAGACAGCCGTTAACAAGAGCTGAGAGGGAAAAGGTCAACAAGATCGCCGGTGGAGAGCACTGGATCAAGGTCACATTCGAGTCGCAAGAAGCAGCCAGCGCCGCCTTATTCGCCTCTCCCCAGAGAATTTTAGGTCATCTCGTTTACGCCGAGCCGTATCGGGGCATGCCTCCTATGGAGAATGCCGCTATTCTCGAGGTTGCGGGCGATGCTGCTGGTATGCTTGACGATCTCCAGCAAAGCCCTCTGCGAGAGCGTTCTAGACGGCCGTCGCAACCGCGTAACGGTGCGGGTCGACCCCGGCCAGGATCCTTTCAACCGGCCACCACAGGCCAACCTGGTGCATGGCCATCCGGAACAGCTTCTGCGCCAAGCATAGACTCTGCGACTGTATCGGCATCGGCGTCTTCAACAACCATATCGACGGCGACAGTGACGGGCTTGGACGCCCAACAGCCTAACGAGGGTGAGCCTGCACCCGCAGAGCTCACCACCACATACGCGAGCAGGCGCGTTCCAGGAGCTAGGAGGATAAAGCTGTTACCTGCCGACGCGGCTCTTAAAAGGATTCCTACGTATTCGGAGAGGGTATTGGCACGCATACCGCTCATAGGCTGGTTTAGTGGCGCCATGATCGGGAATGAGGTGCCTCGAAACGAGGTGGGCGAGTTCGACATGAATAGAGCTAGTCTCTACTGGAAAATCATGTACTGGCTCGACTACTGGTTCCGGCTCTTTGGTCATGAGCTCGTTAGTAACGATAAGGAAGACTGAAGCAGTTCATGGAGCTAGGGTCAGAAGGGAAATGAAGGAGAGAACAGCGGTTGTACAGGATGAAGGCGATCGCAAACTTCAGGTTTGGGTCTAGGCACTCCGAAGCATGTCTCATGCTTTGACACGCTATTGAAAGGATCACTAGGGTATGGAGTTCATGGTGCTATTTCTACATTCGTGCATCGCATAACAAAGCGAAGTACAGGCGCAGCTTCGCAAAGGGATCAGGCCGTGTCGACAGTGTATATTCAAATTTGAGGACGTACATATCCAAAGCGTGCGGTTGTAATGGAAGGAAGACAATTGTAACAAATGTTGGGTGCTGACCTTATTATTGCATGCCCCTCTTATCTCAACGGATCGGATTGATTCATCATCATGAGCCAGCGGCTAGCTTCACGAATACACTAATATGGTTACTTGCCTCACTGCCAAATATATTGGTCTACCTCAATAGTGAGGATTTAGTGAAGTTCCTCCGAATTCATTATTCCACGCACGGCATGAATTTAAGTAGTTACGAGAGATTCTGGTAGGAGTTATGAAATACTGGATGCTCCCAGTATTTGTCTCCGAAGACGTATGGAACTTTGAAGAAGCACATAAATATTTACATTTCACAAGCTACTTCTCCTCTCGTTCACCCTTTTTCATTCTTCACTTTCGCCCCCTCCAGCTAAGTCGGCCAGTAGACACATCATATGTCCCATGATACACAGTCACTTCAGGAAGCGAAAAACAAAGGAGCAGCTCCGTGAGACGTAGGCATATGCATATATAGATATATATATAATTCATACTCTATAGCTACCAGTACACACATTCGTACAAGCGCAAGAACAAGCACAGGAACAAGCCAGGTTTACCGCCCACCCTCTAGGTAGTTAACGATTCCAATTAATGCCGATGTGCATCGATTGTACTAAAACAAGACCCCAATGAACCAACGCCGCGCGGGGAATCCGCATGCAAGAATGTCTCTTTTCCACATCAACTTCAACTCCAACTTCGGCTTCCACTTCTACTTCCACTTCGACCCCCGGCGCGTTCGTCGAAACTGCACCTATTGCTCTTCCTCTCATTGCCAGTTTCCGGCCCTTGGTCCGGCTCTGGATATGACTCTGGATCTGGTAGTAGATTTAAGTCATCTTCTAGCTCCGACTCTAGCTCCGACTCTGGGACGGGG
Source organism: Nemania abortiva (assembly GCA_022578505.1). Classification (NCBI taxonomy): domain Eukaryota; kingdom Fungi; phylum Ascomycota; class Sordariomycetes; order Xylariales; family Xylariaceae; genus Nemania; species Nemania abortiva. The sequence goes on from MU392721.1 coordinate 31,016, forward strand.
CCTGAGACTGGATGTAGCTCAAGGCCGGGATCAAGAAGTGCCATGCGTTCAACCGCAAAGCTCCATCCACGTAATCTCCCCTAGGTGTTATCCGTGGATGTAGTGCCGGTGTTCCGTAGCCCTTCGTCCTGCCAGGGCGATTCAACCGCTTCATCTCTTGTATCTTCCCGGTCACTGGCTGCTGCTGTATCTGTCTGGTCTTCGTCTTCGCTAAGCCGTGTATCCTGCGGTGAAGCGAGTTTCCTCGGTCTTAGAGTAGCGATTGTCTCATTGTCGTCGTGATCTTCGTCTTCCTCAGGATTAGAAACTTGGTCATGGTTATCGTTGTCGTTTAGCCCCGCGTTGTCCCTGTCCGCCTCCCCTTGCCCTTCTTGCGGTTGATAGAATTCTCCTTGCAGTAGCGACTCCGGGTCCATAATCACGTCCGTCGGCTGTCTGCGGATAGGCTGTGGGCTAAAAGGTCTCACGCCTCGGCTATGGTTGAAATCAGAAAATATGCTTTCCGTGTCTCCCCGGTCCGTAACTGCTCCCGCTAGACTCTGATATCGCTCCGGCTCCACGAGCAGGCTGTCTGAGCGCGGGTGGCCGGGCAGTCGTCCTCTCGCCCCTGAATCCGACGCGGTATCTGCTGCCAGAATGCTCTTGGGCGGCAGTATACTAAACAGCTTCGTCCCCTCGCTCGTCGCGCCCACCACTGACCCCGAGCCCCCAGACACGGCAACCACCGCGTCGTCGTCGGCCGCAAAGAGATCCCGCCCCCGCTCCAGCAGGTCGTCTAGTCCACCGCCGCTCCACCCTTTCCGCGCTAGGCTCTCGAAGATGTCGACCTCGGCTCGCACAAGCGAGCACCCCGCATCGAGGATCTTGGTGCTCGCCTCCTGGCTCTCGCGTAGCAAGCCCTGCGCATGGTCTCCGTGTAGAGCAGAAAGCCCGTCTAACTTGCTCGTGAGTTGCACCAGATGCTCGCGGAACTTGGACAGGTCGCGCCGCCGCTGCTTATGGAGCTTGAGGCCCTCTTTTTCGAGCCGGCGGATCTCGCGGCTGCGCACCGCGACCTCCTTCTGGTACGCCTCGTCGGCGTCCTCGATGTCGCGCCGCCACTTGTCGAGGTCGTGCAACAACGGCACCTCGAAGGAGCGGTAGACGGTCTCGCTGAGGATCTGCTGGTGGTTGGCGATCAGGTGATGCACGCCGCTGGCGCTGAGGAGGTGGTCGGCCGTGCAGGAGGTAGCCTGCATCGTGTAGCTGTTGGAGAGCAGGGGCATGGCGGGGCCGCCGACGGGGATGTTGAGGAGCGAATCGGCGCGGGATTCTTTTAGTCGTGCGCAGGCTTCGAGGGCACAGCCGAAGGCCGAAGCTGCGGTGGAGAGCTCGGCGAGGGCTATGCGGTACGACTTGGCTGTCGCAAGCAGGTCTGAATAGGCTAGTTGAGATTGCTCGAGGTCGGCCTTTGTGAGTATGGTGTGAGAAGGCCTCGGCGGGGGCGGCATCGGGAGGTTGAAAGAGGAGAGCTGGTTGGCGGTCGAGGCATACGAGTACGTAGGGGACCCGGGCAGCGGGACTCGAGACGGCGATGGCGTGTGTGCCCTTTCGGGTGGTGCCCTCGAAGCCATAATGTGATGTGTGATGTTCTGATATTATCGAGTATAGAGGCTCGGTGGTATGCAAAGTGGGTGCCTGCGGGAAGACGTAATGGCCGAGTATCGACAATATTACTGGTTGAATTTGTTTACTTCCTCATTCGAGACCACCAACAGGGGCTAGCTAATACCTGCGATAAGCAAGCAACACTGATATTGAACGATAAGCCCGTAACCCAGTACGTTAAGATGGCAAAACTTCAACGAGGGACAGAGGGAAAGAGTTGGAGAGATGAGGCAAGATTGAAAAGTCCTACGATAAGCATGAACTTAGTGTTGGTGTGCCTTGAGGCAGAGATGTGAGATGATGTTGGCCTGCTGATGATAATGATAAAAGGGAAGGGCTACCTAGGTAGGAAGCTAGTTAATGTCCCGCACTACTATTTAGCGTTCTAATCACCTGGCCAGCTAGTTATCGGTGCTGAGAGTTTCAGGCTAGGGGTCGCTTGAGGGTCCGCCGACTTAGACAATCCCCTCCTATTTATCCTATCGAGGTACATAATTGCGCCTTTTATCTAGATATTCCTGGCTTTCTTTATGTCCTAACAATAATCTTTGTGATAAAAAGAGTGGTATTTTATTCTTGAAGGGGAAGAGAACCCCGAAGACAATGCCGGCCATACTATCCACAACAATCAAGTTAGACGCAATATCATCTGATGGTACATGTGACAATCGAACCCGTGACATGTCCCCAGATGCCTTTCAAATAGAGGTTATAGGTAGGATGTGAATGCCACATACGTATAAGACCGCTATCCTTTTCATTCGTTATGAAAATCAATCAATTTTGTCTTCTCTCGAGTTCTAGGTAGGTTCTATACTTGATATTTCGCAAGTTGTGTCTACCCACCGGATCCCTGGTGAGTTCTCTACTCATCGGGCATCTTTCCCATCATCCAGCGAAATAACTGTCTACGACGATTTTTGACAATTTATTCTAGAAGGACCACTCAAACCATGCGCCTTATAGCTCCGACTTCTTTTCTTCTTCTTGCGGGGGTAGACGCGAGTGGAGGAAAGCCTCTACTTCGTCTAATTCCTCCTGACAAGCCGAGTGGGCCATACCACTTTATATCAATTAGAACGATCACCACACCTTCAAGCGTAGTGTGGATGGATGAAATTAAGCGACTTACGGGTACAGCTTCATCGTAACGGGGAAGTTCTGCTTCTTAAGCACCTCATACGACAACTGGCCAAGCGCCGTAGGCACAACATGGTCGGCCGTGCCATGAGCCATGAAGATGGGTGTCTCGTGGTTGAGGTCGCTCTCCTGGACGAGGCTTGGGAATTTGGCATCTAGTGGGAGCCAGCAGGACAGACCAACGACTCCCCCGAGCTTGACCTTGGCCGTTAGACTTGAGAGCAGGGACATGGCTCCGCCCTGCGAGAAACCACCCAAAACGATGCGGTTGGCCGGAATGCCGGCGTCAATCTCGGCTTGGATGAGACTATGGACATACTCCCGCGTTCGCAGCAGGCCTGGTTCATCTTGGCGGTCCCTGATGTCGTCGATCCCGCCATTCAAGGCAGCCTAGTCGTCAAGTTAGATAGATATTGGTGCATATCGTAGTTCATCCCATCCCATCGCATTCCTTAGTAAGCAAAAGCTTGACTTACGATATCAAACCATCCTGGGACGGGCATTCCATCGGCCTATATGGGCAGTTAGCCCCAATCACGTACTCTGTACACGAGTCTTCACCGTTGTCGATCACATACAGCAGTGATAGGTATGCGGGGAGCGTGAGGCAGCACCCACTTAACCTCGTCGAGTTTGCCGCGGCGAATCCAGCTCTCGACGGCCGACGCCCAGCCAAAGCCGGTGTCGCCAAGGCCGTGCAAGAAGATGACCGTAGCTGTATGCTTTCCAGAGGCGGAAAAGAAGAGCGGCTTCGCCCATTGCATCGCCATTTTGAGCCTGGTAGAATCGGAGGACACGATCGGATCAGCTGAACAGGTGGGGTACCAAGTAGCGCTGAGGAGCACGGTAATAAAGATGAGAAAACAGAAAGACGAGGCACAAGACGAGGCTACTTGAAGTAAGCGAAGCTGTGAAACCATTCACACACTGGCCCTATTCTTTCAACCAATAACTTAGAAGTCAACAGGAATTCTTGATACCAACCTAGCTTACACTGGAATGCCTCTGTTAAGGTTTGGCTTGGCATTCTTTCGCTATCGATCCCCAGATAGACAGAAATGCTGACCCCACACTAGATATTTCCAGGTAACACAACCCCTCCATATTTATGTTACCTGGCTTATGAACTGTTACCTACCTAGGACTACCTATTAGCTATCATATCGCCTTGTAGAGGAAGGACCTGTATCGAGCATTTACCATAAAAGACGAAATTGCAATCCTGATTGAGGAGTAATACATATACTAAAAGGGGAAACCGGAATATTATATTGACAAAAGGTCTTAGCACATAACTAAATAGAGTCACAGGGGAAAATAACCCCCGAAGATGCTCAGGTAAGTGCTTGTAAATTACTTGCAGCACTTTTTGGCGGTTCTCCACCTCGGATTCAACACTAAAGTCGAGGCTTGCGCCATCTTAAACCAGGGCTTGACCAGGGCTAGCAATAGGTAGCAATTCGGGTCGATTGCCGAACAATGAATTGAAGGGAGGCGGTTCCGTCTCGGACGAAAATAGCCCACCGTACGGCGCCCGGACGTAGTCGGCGCTATGGAGCTCACTCGGCTCTAACCTAGGAACTTGCTGACAGATCCTTGGTAATTGCTTAACTTAGCTGAGTCTGTGCAACCGCCCCTCCTTAGGAATCTGCATAGCTAACCTAGGTACCCAAGTAGATAGCCTACTGGGCTGAAGCTATCACCAAGTTCTATTCCAAACATGTAGTTATATGAATTCACAGATAAATGTAACCTTGCATCCCTCCCCGAATTACATCATCATCACTCATTTCTTCTTTCAACTCTTCATCTTACCACTCATATGGAACTGAGATCTCATAAAAGGATTCCAGCAGTGATATTTTCGCTCGTCGTCGCAATCGTGGCTTATTTCCTCTCAAATAGAATATCTCCTACTCTGCGTTTGCTTCCTCCGTTCTCAGCGTTGGTACCTGCGATATCAGCCAGATTCTTCAGTAACTCCTCAAAGACAATGTCGACGAAGACTCCTGTTTACTTCATGAGCCATGGCGGGGTAAGTGTTAATACCTAATGCGTACTACACCATCTCATACCGTTTGTTTTTTTGCTAAACATGGCTAATTATGACTAGCCCAACACCATGTTCGATACGGAACATCCAGTCTATCCCATCTTGCAGAAGATTGGCCAGGAGATCACACAGAAAGTTAAACCCAAGGCGATCGTTGTCTTCTCGGCACATTGGGAGGCCGGTCCGCGTGACATACAAGTGAACACAGCCGTGACGAATGATTTGATTTACGAGTTCGTCTCACATACCCCCTTCTCTCCCTCTCACTCTCCCTGTTTGGTGTATAATGGATTGAATACTAAGCCAAGATATCTTAAATTCACAGTTATTACGGATTCCCACCAGAATACTACAAAGTCGAGTATCCCAACAAAGGTAGCCCGGAATTAGCTTCCAAGGTTATCAAGCTACTACAAGAAGCGGGCATCAAAGCGGAGGGCGTCAGGAGAGGACTGGACCACGGTGTATACGTCGGGTTCTCCGTTGGTGAGTTCATCTCATTACTTATTTCAATTCAACTCACATTCTACATATCAATCCGGTCTATCCATCCGTCTATCTAACACCCCCGCAGCCTTCGACCCAGACAAGAACCCCCTAAACATCCCCATCGTGCAAGTCAGCCAGTACAACAGCCAAGACGTCGACCTGCACTACCGCCTCGGACAGGCCGTAGCCGCGCTGCGCGACGAGAACATCCTCATCATCGGCGCCGGCATGTCCGTGCACAACCTACGCGACCTGCGCTTCACCTTCGGGTCCTCACGGCCCTTGCCGTACGTCGTCTCGTTCGACGAAGCGCTGAAGCCGGCGATGGAGGCACCACCTGCTGAGAGGCAGGCTCGGTTAGCCGAGGTTGCCAAGAGGCCAGATGCTCATCAGGCTCATCCTGTAAGTTGCTCGAAATCCCTATTTGGTTCTTCCCCCTGTTCTGTTGCTGGGAAGGGAAGGTGTCGTTACTGATTTCGCATCCGTAGCGCTTCGACCACTTGATGCCGGCTTATATCACCGCTGGCGCCGCAGGCGAAGACACGGGAAAGCAGATTTGGACGTTTCATGAGTCGAGTATGGGGTGGGCTATGTACAGATTTGGCGATGTCCCCGCGTGATATAGGATGTGTTTATGTAGGCTTCTTTTGTATACTTATTTATGCCAATTTGTAGGAGTTGGCTACCTCCGTCTGAGTGAGAGAATATTTTCCTTGAGATTATGAATTCAAGCTGAGTATCGGCTATAGCTCTTTGCCAAGTCATACTATGAGAGTGGCTCGACTTTCCGTAGTCGATACAGGGTCCAACCAATAACCCGTCGGCTATTAAAACCGATACTCTAGGTCCAATATTCTTTTTTGAACTTCTAATCCCTTTTCCTTTATTTTTCCTTTCTATGCATTCCTTACTCTAACAATGCTTTCTTCACCTTCTCAACCTCCTCTGCCGTCCCACACACCAGCCCAGCAGTTTCATCCAAGTTCTGCAAAGGCCTCTCTAGGATCCGCGTCCCATCCGCCGGATCAACCGCCATGCCGCCCGCGCACTCTACAACTAGTGCAACAGGCAACAGCTCGAATGCTCGACGTAGCTTCGCCTTACTGCCCGCCGTCACAGGCGACACGTACACGCCGTGCCCCTTGACGAGTGCATGCACGACGTCGGGGACTAAGCCGCCGCTGTACCGCAGCGTGTACCGCTCAGATATGTAACGCGTAACAAGCGCCATGTATTTCGGGTCCTCGGACGCCGCGCGCAGGTTCGCAGGAGCAAAGTACCGCGTTTTCGCCCCCGCGGTATCCTCGAGACGCACGTCCTCGCGGACGATCTCAATCGTGCTATCCCCAACACCGACCTCGACGCATACAGCCTTGTCCTCGTGCCCGGGCACGCGCACGGCAATCATCGCTGTCGTCCGCGGTCCATACACGCCCAGGATAGCAGCGACTTGGTTCTTCGGGTCTTGATGCACGGCACTACGCCCCGCCCAGATCCCTATAATGCTGCCCACGGCCCAGTTCGGCGCGATACTGTAATCGCTGGAGTCAGTAGTCACTCTTTTAAGCGATTATAGTGCTCCCGAGACATTTCGGGAGCTCTCAAGTTAGTATAAAAGGGAGGAAATGACTCCAGAGGTAACTCACATGGAGCTGCCGTCCAGCGGGTCGAAAGCCACGGCATAGACGTCGTTGTCGGTCCCGTCATCATTCTCAAATGATGATGATGTGGACACTTCTTTGGGGTCTTCCTCGCTGCTCGCTGCGACAATAAAAGGGCACGAGGCGATTTCTTCTCGGAAGTGTTTCTCCGCCGAGACGTCGACGTTGAGCTGCTCGTCGCCAAAGACGTTGTCGGCCCCGGCCTTCTCGACGCTGTGCTCCCCGCGCAGCGCCGTGGCGGTCCGCGCTATGCCCCGGAGCAGAGACGGGATGACGCGGGCGACGAGGGCGGCGTGCTGGTCTCCTGTTGCGCGGCGCAGGCTCTCGGCCAGGAGGGCTACGCTGTTTGATGAGCTCATTTTGCCGTGAGTGTTGGCGTTGGAAGCTGGGTAGATAGCGATGTATATGAGATGAATAAAGGAACGTGTGCCCTTCGTGAGGGGGGTGCTCAATACACTGTGCCCCGTACCTCCCTTACATTTGTGATAAGAAAATATCTCAATTCAAACCTTAAGAATTGGATTACCAATTCGGGGTGTGCCGGTGTATGTTGATTGGCTGTGGTTCCAAATGCAGATTCATCTTAGTCTAGAATGGTGGGTTTAAATAGGGTCCTTGAAACTAAATGCGACGCTCAAAAAGAGAGTCGACAGATATATAGTCGCACATTTATTTACCACGATGCCTATATACCCCATATACCATAGGCGCCGAACAGTATAGATGAGTGTCGAGTTTTTCATGATCATCACTCGGATACTCGAGACTCCTAGTTCATGGCAAGCGGCTGCGAATACGATATGTTGGTGGACACGCATGAATAGGGTAGACACAATTGGCCTTGCTGGATCCGAAGTATTTTCAATGTATAGAAGCTGAAAGAGCGCAACAACTAAGTGATTCAATTATAGATAGTTAGTTACATCTTGTAATGTCGCGGTGGAGGCCGAAATGACGGCGCCGCTAAGCCACATGATATCGTCAACGTCATACATTTTATATTTACCAATATGTCACTTACGAAGAATCTGCCTATAACAAGAGCTGTTTTGCCTAGAGACAAAACAATTAATGGGTTATAGAGATCTAGAAAAGAGCGACAAGGCCAAGACAAAATAGAAGAGATATTGTCGTAACTCGCAACCAATAATACCTAGCTAAATCATGTCGCAACTACAAACTGATTTCTCCCAGCTCCGATCCTTTCTCTCCCACCTCGCCACAATAAAAGGCGACCTGTCCAACATTTCCGCTCCCCCATTCTTGCTCTCCCCAATATCCACAACCGAGCTCCCAGCATCATGGGTCTCGCACCCAGACCTCTTCCTACAACCCGCGCGCGAGGACAGCGCCTCTCGCCGCGCGCTTCTAGTCCTGAAGAACTTCCTCTGCAGCCTCAAGTCACAGCTACGGGCAGCCGGCGCCCCCAATAAGCCGCTAAATGCATTCCTGGGCGAGCTGTTCATCGGCGAGACAGGAACGGGGCAGCCCACGCGCGTCATCACAGAGCAGGCGTCGCACCACCCGCCCGTGACGGCCTGCGCGGCGTACAATCGCGCGGCCGGGATCTCGTCGATCGGGTACGTGGCGCAGGAGACGACGTTCGGCCCCTTTTCTGGCGTGCGCGTGCGCCAGGTCGGCCACGCCATCCTGCGCGACGAGAGACACGGGGAGTCGCATCTCCGCACGCCGCTGCCGACGGTGTGCGTCAAGGGCTTGGTGACGGGGCGTGCGAGGCTGGAGCTGGAGGGAACCTGCTACGTCGTCTCAAGTTCCGGGTATTTATCTACGGTTGAGTTTCTCGGCACCGGGAATGCGGTGCGCGCCGAGGTGAGGTGCGTGAGGAAGGGAGAAGAAGGGCATGGGGACGGCAAGAAAGTCTTCGAGGTCACTGGCCAGTGGGACGGGCGGCTTACGACCTGGGAATGCGTGACAGGCACTGTCGTCGAGACCTTCCACGTCGACGAGATACCAGCACGCGAGCTCCGCGTTGAACCCGTCGAGGCGCAGAGTCCCTGGGAGTCCCGGCGGGCATGGGCGGGGGTGTACGAGGGGATCCGCGCTGGAGACATGAGCCGCGTGCGCGCTGAGAAGAACAAGATCGAGGAGGCGCAGCGGCAGATCCGAGAGGCCGAGAGGCGCGCGAATGCCGAGTGGCCGGCTGTGTTCTTCCGTCGGGCAAAGGAGAGTCCCGAGTTTGCGATACTGTCACGCGCTATACCGGATCCTGAGGCACGCGAGCTCGCGCCGGATAGGACGGCTGGCGTGTGGGAGTTCGTCGGGTTCGACGCTGCTGAGGCGCTGATTGAAGAAGGCATTTACCATCGCGCTTTGGAACCGACCGGGCAGAGGATTGATTGAAATTAGGCTGATGCCACTCCAACCAGTATATTTATATATATACTAAAGGATAAGACCAAAGTATTTGCCTCCTGTACCTGTGCGCCTAGTTTGCCGTAGCATTGCCTGGCATTAATTTTTGTATACATGGGCATCTGCGTAGACTGGAGACCAGTCCTTCAGAATCCAACGGCATAACTGCATCACAATCGGCCCTGCCACGAGAAGAACTCTATGTATACGTACCTAGGTAGTGTAAATGAGTCTACCTATTTACGCGAACCGGGTCTTCTCCAGGCTTTCGCAGTGGTGAGAGTGGGAGCAAACGGAGAGATGGTATGTACAGCATAGTACGAGGAAGATGTAAATAATCCAGAGCTATACTTATCCTTTTTGGTAGGATTGCTAAAAAAATGAAAGTCTAGCGGAGTTGGCGCATTCAGTTAGTGAAGTAGGTAGGCCCTGCAAAGCCTGTAAGTTACCTACTATAGGTTAGGTAGTGGAAGGATAGCCTACCTAAGTTAATATACCGATACCCACCTCAGTAGCAGCGGTACAAAGATTTTTAGGATTGTATGAGGCAGTTTTTCAAGTCGTTAGGACATCACTGTTAGGGCTCTAGCTAAGAGAAGAGTGTCATGATGCGAGAAAACAAACATGTTAAACATAGAAGCACCTAATAATACATGCAGATGGTAGACAATAATTGCTACTTAACTCCTTATTCGACTAATGACCATAGGTCTGCCTATTCAAGACGCCCATATAAAACACCTATTCAAATCACAGCCCTTACCCACGACAACATACCATTGGCCTGAGTATCACAACTCCCCTCTCTCACTCAAATTGGTGATCTGGGAAATGGATTTCCTCGCAGTGCTCATAGCATTTAAAGCAAAGATTGAACGATGCACAGATGTCGAGACTGCTAGTACATTGGTAGTATTCCCCGTAAGTTGTCTTCGTTCTTAGTTAGCAAGGCGTGTCTTCAATCGGAACCCTGGCTCAAGTCACTTACACAGTAGCAGGAAGAGCAAACGGCATCCGTCTTTAGGCCTGACTCTGTAGATAGGCTGCTTCCAGTTGCAGTATTCTCTGGCGTATTCTCCAAGTCGAAAATTTCCTTCGCCCCTGGGCCCCAATCATGAAAGACGGCGACCTGGTATGGGAGCCAATCCAGTCCGTCTCTTGTTCTAGCACCCTTATCAGCACCTTTCGCGATCAGGAGATTCACCAGTTGGACATTCGCAGAACGACATGCCCAGTGGAGTGGCGTCCAACCATCGACATCAGCCTCGTTGATCATTCGAGAAGTAAGCTCCGGATCATCAAAAAGCTTCTCTACGAAATGATCTTTGCCAACTCCACACGCCATGTGGAGGGAATTAAGGCCTTGAAAGTCATTCGTCTCGACGGTAGATTTACCCGTGCTCAGCTTTTGTGTGATGTTCCAATCACCCCGTAGAGTAGCTAGATGGAGTGGAAGTCGACCCATCCTATCAGGCCGGTCCTTGGAAACACCTTCCAGCTTCATGATAGCTGCTATTACCTTTTCATCACCCGAGAAAGCAGAAGCATGGAGGATGGTACCCCAGTAGCCGTGGAGTGGCCCGGCATTTGTTACTTCCACGGTTTCAGAGGCTCCAGAAGACAACATCGCCTCAGTATCGTTACCTGACGGCGCAGCTAAGGCACCCCATTTAAGAATCGCCTGCACCTTATCAAAAGCATATTCCGAGCTCATTGCTGCAGCCTGTAGAGCTGTCCCATAGTAGCCCCCAGTCTCATTTATATCAATGTCTCCTTTAGATCGCTCCCAAAGTCGCTCTAGGACTTCGAGTGAGCCGTATCTCGCAGCGTACTTAAAAGGTGATCCTATTTTACGACCGTCTTTTATAGTGACCTCGTCGAATCTATCCCAAACTTGAATAAGCGTGTCGAAGAATTCCGCACGTCCATCTTCGATAACGTTTTGGAGAGCTTCTGTTGCGGTTGGAATTCCTTGAGGGGGTGGGCCGATGGAAACTGATTTGCTTACTTTATCAAAGTATTCCAGGAGAGCTTTGAAAACAGCTGTACTATTTTGAGCTATAGTAAAATTCAGGAGGGTTCCATAACGACTCCAGTAGTCCGGCAGACGTGGTTCGGCCCCATATTGAAGTAGCAGCCGGACCACGTCCTCCTGTTCGCGAAAAATGGAGTCAGCCAGCACCAGCCGCTTGTCCCATCCTCCTATGAACGTCTCGGTTGACGCCCCGGCGTCGAGGAGCAGCTTCATAGACTCTAGGGCGCGTGAATGTGCCGCGGCCGCGAGGGGTGTCACCCTCAAGTAGCCCGCCAGTTTGTCGAGGTTAGGTCGCTGGCTAAGCAGAAACTGTATGACTCTAGATTGATCGTTCCACGCCGCCAGGTGAAGCGGAGTACGGCCGTCCCTATCTACGGCATTGATGTAGTCGCCACGAACTGAGAAGCCCATGCTAGTAGCCGCCCTCAGAATCATGTCCATCATGGCATCATGCCCGGACATGGCGGCGTTTAGAAACTCGTATTTGCGGTTCTTATCTGGCAGACGAGAGAGCAGTAACTCCACGATCTGCATGTAGCCTCCCATTGCTGCCGCCATCACGGGTGTTTCAGACTCGTTGTCTCGAATGGTTAAGTCAACCGAATGCTCATTAACAAGAATCTTGACCACTTCCAGATGCCCGTGGTAGCAGGCATAGTGCAATGCGGTTTGCTTCGTGATATCCTGTTGGTCACCACCGGCAAACAGGCTCCTAGTAAGCTCGGTGGATCCTATCCGTGATGCCAGCATCAACGGCGTTCGACCTCTAGAATCCTTGAGCCCGTAATCATGTTTCGAGAACAACAGAAACTCTATAATCCCTAGTGCTCCACCGCAATCAATCGCCGTAAGAAGAGCATCTCCTTGAATTTTTACTGCTTCTCGCAAATCCTTGCTCCGATTCCACGTTGATGCATCACTGTCACTATCTTCGCCCGTATTGTCTATATCATGTGAATCCACATTGACGAGCATAATAGCTGTACGAAATGCTTCGAATGCTTGGTTTATGGCATTTTCATTTCTGCTTTGGATGGCCAGGCTGAGAACACCGTTTTGTTGTTTCTTCAACAACATTTTGTAGTTATGGCTATCCTTAAGACTTCTTAGCGTCTCTGGGAACCCGTACTTGGCTGCAAGTTGCGTTGGAGATAGTCGGCCTTCATCATCACCGGGAAGTTGTATACCCAGATTCTTGAGCGACTCGGTAATGGCAACTAAGCCATGGGCCGACGTGACGAGGAGAAGACTGTATTGTTTCGGATCTAGAATTTGAACACGGTGCTCTCTCGATTGATCAATCAAAACTTTGGCCAAGTCGGCGTGTCCTTGATGACAAGCAACGTGGAGAGCATTCCAGCGGTATGATCTCTCTAGTTCCAATAGATAATCGTTTTGTTCGAAGTCTAGGACTCTCGCAACATCGAGGTCGCCATACTCGCAGGCGACTTGCAGCGCTGTTCCGAGGTAGAATGCGTTAGGGTCACCCTCCTGTTCCGATCCGTGCCCTAGTTTGATGTTCGGAGCCGAAGTCAGTAACTCGGTCACCGTAGTGGTGTTTCCCGTTGCTATAGCTGTTAGAAGAATGCCCAAAAGATTTCTCTGGAAGAAATCTCTGTCATCATATTCCACGAGAAGCTTAGAGCGTAGGTCGGCCGAGGCAACGCTTAGAACTCTGCATAGTATACTATCGCGAGATTCGGCGGGGAGCGACTGCACAACCCCCATAACTAATTTGACATATGCGTCTTCCGAGAGGCGTTCGCTCGCTATGCTAAGAAACAACCAATCGAGGTTATCGTCAGGGGTTAGCGGGAGGGTAGCCAGACCCAATGAAATATAGCAGGCGTCAAGCGGGTTTAGTTTGTACGTTTGCTCCATAAAGTCCGGGTTGATTTTTGCCCTCCACGCAGCATCAATACTTTCTGACCAGTTATGTGATGTGAAATGCCGAACCCAGGCCTTGCGATTGAGCAGAGGGGATATCTCAAGTGTGCCTTGAGAAGTGTTATCAAATCTAGCCATGCTACAGCTAGCACGATGTTGGTGCTGGATCCAAAATCTGGCACCGTATTCTGCTATCGCCTGTCTAGAGGAGTACCTGAGGTGTCCAGTTGCACATTCATGAGTCTTTGCTGTACCAGCTAAGAAGCCGCTATCGCCAGGCTCTTGAACTTCTAGCTTATGGGCCGCAAGCGTGCAACAGCCAGCACCCTCTGAAGAGTTCCCACCGAGAATGCTGGCTGCCGCGGTAAAGCAACTCTGCGCAACATAGAGCTCAGGGTTTAAAAGCAGGCCATGTTTGGTCCAAACAGGCGCCAGGCTCGCGCTTAGTTCTTCCGATGCCCGAATCGTATCTTCACTCACATAGAGAAAACCGGAAAGAGAGGATTCCAGTATTTGTAATAACGCATCGCCATGTTGTATTTCGATTGGAAGGGATTTTTCTTCGAAACAAATCATCTCCAGCATCTGCTCCACCTCAACTTGCGATAGAGGCCGTATAGCACAGGCAATCCAGGCAACAGCGTGCAGTACCCAGGCCATGTTATCAGTGACACAACCCGAAAGAACCGTTTCTGGGGACCTAAGGTTGCGGTACCAATCGAAAGGCTGCCTCCGTTTCTGTTTAAAGGGCCCCATATCGTCAATAGTTATTACCCCCTCGGTTGGCGAAGTTGGAGATCTTTTAGGGATCAAGGCCAGCGAGGTGACATTTTGTGAAAACTCTCCCCTTGGGCCAGTCTCGCATCTCAGAGCCGCACTCTTAGAAGAAAGGTCAACGCAACTCGGCGCTTCTAAATAATTAAGTGGAGGCTTGGCCGTCGAAAGTGTTGATACGAGCAATCGGAGAGGAACTTCTGATTCCCTGGCAGCGGCCTGGATTTGCTTGATAACGTCCTCTTGAGAGTGGTCGGGGATATGGTGAATTAGGCAGTAAGTGACACCTTGCTTGGGTGCAAGAAGAAGAGTCCTCAGACATCGGGTAAGAGCCCTCAGCTTCCATTGTTTGTCTACTCCAAGAATTGCATCCCGCAAATTCGGATAGAGATGCCGAATCCAAAGTATCAGCCCAGGCTCCTGGTCCAAGAATTGAGAGCACAGGGAAGCCAATAATTCAAACAGCGGAAGGGGCTCTTTATAATGGTTATCCAATCCTAGTTTAAGTACAATGGTCGTCTCGCTATCCTCTTTTGCCGTAAGATGCTGTGTTAGAGTGTAGTAGAAGTCATCGATAGGTATGTCGTCACTAAGAATCAGTTGAATTGTGCTGAGCGACGACGATGTTTGCCAGCTGTGGACTTTCGAATCAGACAGAAAAGGCTCCAAAGTTGATTCTTGCAGCGTTCCGTTCGCTTTCAATGGATGAGGGCTTTGTCGGTATATTACTAGGCTTAGCGTGTTCATGAAACTCTTGTAGAGTTTCCAGTGGCCTACTTAAGAAGTCAGAATAGAAGAACCACGTGGCAGGCTTGAAATATATATACGAATTACTGCTTCACGCATTCTTTGTCTTAAATGCTCTCGCTCCTGGTATCCAAGAATGCATCCAAGTTGGTAATGACTACGTTCTAGCAGGATAGTCTCTTCGTTATCGACGCCCAGCACAGCACACGACGGATCTGTCACCTAAATTGTTATAGGAAGTCATCAGCCTAGATCCAATGGAAATTCGACCAAGAGTACAGACGCTTACCAACTCATACTTTTCAGATGGGCCCTTCTGGCAGATGCTCATAATATGAAATCCGGAAGACAGCATCCTGAATGTTTCGTCAAGCTTCTGGTGATGTAGCGAAATCCGTTCGATATAGGAGGGAACCCATGGACCCAGAAGTCCCTTGTAGCATACATGCAATATACGTAAGACACTTGCCGCCCAAGTCTGTGTGTTACTGAAAGACCGATGGGGTGTTCCATAGAATACCTTGATGGTAACTGCGGTTAGTGAACAAGTAGCTTGTCAACGCGGAAGCTTCCAAATATTACCACTAAGCTAGTCCGTTCGATGATCCTTCGGTATTGGTCCTTCTCTAATATGTTGGTAAACGCCTAGATGAAGCAAGTCAGTATTGACTCTGGTCCCCAAAACCCATCAAAGGCATTTACCTGCTCGAGGATCATGCCCCCCAAATCGTAGGCGAAGAACGTGATGGATAGTTCCGCCTCCCAAGATTCTATTTTATCGTCTATAAACTTAAGGAGCTGATCCGCTACTTGAGAACAAGTTTCAGCTGTTGCCTGCGCGCCTACCATCATGGATGGCCGGTATCTGAACATCTTGATTGAAGTGTCGGCTGAAAAATCCTCTTTCTGCGCTTCTAGAAGCCGTGAGGAAACCCCCTTATAGATTCCCCCTATGAGGAAAGCGCTAAGCACCATAATCAGTACTTAATCTATGATGCAATGACCTAGAGTAATGTATTTCTTACTATGACTTCGGGAGCGGAGAATCCGATCGGCATGGCACACAGGGAAGATTGAAGGCTGGAGGCTCCTGCCACAGGGGAGGCTCGGCGGACATCGTGAAAGTAAAGCGGTTTCACGCTATAGACAATAGAACGGGTGTCTGCTAGACGCAATAATAGATATTAAGATGACGATTGAGCGTTACAGGTGTGCGATACAAGTATCCGACCTCTGACACTTATTTTGACGTGGAAAGAGTCGTTCGTGTTACGTGACGAGGCACCTTATACAGGGCTGGTAGATTGGTAGATCGGTCGCTCCGGATTGGATGAGCTGAGGGGATTAAATGAGGCGCATGAAGTACTAGTTTTGTGACTGAACGATAGGTTCAGAACAAACACGAGTGGTGTGCCCCTGTGACTGATACCGCACAACGACGATTCCCAGCCAATAAAACGATTACCACCAAGTTTAAGTTGAGATGGAGGTGGCCCATGCCGTTCACTTCGGACATTCATAAATAGTATATCGCGGGAAGACGACATGAAGAATGACGCGGCGAAGGAAAGTTATAGGCCCAAGATCCAGCATATCATCGAATCCCTGGAGCAAGCAGGCACTCCAGCACATTTTATTAATGACGTCTTCAGACAAACAAGGTGTAAGTCGACGGACAGACTGTACTCTGTGCTAGGACTTGGAAAGCCTTTTTACTCAAAATTACAGCACCCTTGAATTGGAAGCAACTCGGGCATCAGTACCTAGACGACGATAGCCCAACATCTTTCCACAGAGCAATCGAAATAGACCAGAAAGACTGCGAGGAACCATCCCTCATGGCAATCTTCTACAACTCCATGGAACGGGGAGTCTGGAGAAAATCAATCTCGAACAAAATAGGTCAAGACCAACGACAAAAAGGAAAATTTCAATTTCTGGACTCTAGCTATACACGTTTTCTACTGCCTGTGATCAGGTGAACTGACTCTTTGTAGTTTCCCCTAGTGACGACCAAGCGCCTAGCCCTGGCCCTTCCAATTGCGTTTCTACCTCAATTGGCAGAATCACCCCTCAAACGATCAAACTTTACAAGCGCAGGAAATTCTAGTCAACAATGGCCTACGTTCATCTGAAGATGACCCCAAAGTTCATAATAGACAATGTCGGGAGCCGTAGGCTGGGGGTAGGTGATGATTATTGTTGTTGCGCGAAGGCCTCCTAAACTGCCTTCCTAGGTGCTAAGATAATCCCCCCCCTCACGAGCCACCCCCTCACGGACCGCCAATACTGTGTTATACTGTACGTGTTTTTACATACAAATTAAAAAAACCACTAAATTAGTACTATTAGGGCTAGCGGACCAGAAAAAAATCGGAAAAATATGGGGCTAGTATTAAACTAAGCCTAAAAAGGCAGGCTTTTTTTTTATATAGTTTTATTTTGTAATAGTATTTTATTTAATTTATAACAGCTAAATATATTAAAATAAAAAAATAATTTTATAAAATTTATATATAAAAACGCAAATACTGTGTGAAAATTTTTAAAGCTATAGTTTTTAATTAATTTTTTTTATTTTTAAAAGTGGGGCTATTATTATATAAATTTTTATTTAATTTTAATTTATTAAAAAGTATTTAAATTTTAAAAAACGATATTATTATTTATATTATTTATAAAGTTATTATTAAAAAACTAAAATTATAGCTATTATTTTTATTATAATATTTGTATGGTAGATTATATAGTAAATTAGCACTGTTTTTTTTTTATATAAAGTTTGTGGTAAAATAATAGCTATAATTTTAGTTTTTAAATAATAACTTTATAAATAATAATAATATATAAAATATTTTTAAATATTTAAATATTTTTTAATAAAATAAAGCTAGGTATAAAGTTTTATTATAATAGCTTTATTTTTAAAAATAAAAAAAAATAATTTAAAACTATATGTTTGTTAATTTTAACATAGTGTTTGCGTTTTTATATGTAAATTTTACAATATTGTCACGTTTGGCGTCCTTTACAGAGGCAAGGCTCCTAGTTGGGGTACCATTTGTATATTGATCGTGAGATGGGGAGGGAAGTAATTCCTACGGGTGCAAATCTAGTAGCTAAGTATTTGTGTGTGCCCGCTTGGCTGATCACGTGGGCAATCACGTGGGCCAGTGGGTCAAGTCAGGTGGGTCAGGTCCAGGTCAAGTCAGGTGGGTCAGGTCCAGGGATCCATAACTAATATTATATTTTTTAAAAATAAATCTAGCTATTACTAGTTTAAAAAAATAGTAAAAAATATAAAACTTTTATAGTAAAAAGTTTTCTCTTTTAGGCTTAGTTTAATACTAGCCCCATATTTTTTCGATTTTTTCCCGCTCTACTAGCCCTATTAGGTTAAATTTTAATTTGTATGTAAAACCCATACAGTTTGGGTGGTCTGTGAGGGGGTGGCTCGTGAGGGGGTGGCTCGTGAGGGGGGGCATTATCTTATCTGACTATATACAGGAACAGCCTCCTTTGTCTATATGCCCTGTGATAGTCCTCTTGCGTTCTGTAACAGACAAGAAGCCCAAGAACTGGGCCGAGTGGAGTGGAGTGTCCTCTTCTGGGCTCGAAAAGTCGTTCACATGGTTTCGTATTTATCATGTCACTAGCAAGGCTGCATGAGGAGCCCCTCATGGGATGCATATACCCACCGGAGAGAACAGGTCACATATGATTTAATCAAGACGGGACATCTTAGATAAGAAATAATGCCTTTGAATTCAAAAGAGAGCTAAACGATATGCCGCGGTAAATCTTTTCATGCCAAACAAATGGAAGCAGCGTGTATGGCGCATGAAGCAATTCCCTTTTTTGGTCCCGCTAGAATAACGCGATGATGATGATGATGATGATGATGCAAAGTCCCTGCCAACAGAC
The DNA here is from genome assembly GCA_022578505.1 of Nemania abortiva. Lineage (NCBI taxonomy): Eukaryota > Fungi > Ascomycota > Sordariomycetes > Xylariales > Xylariaceae > Nemania > Nemania abortiva. The sequence goes on from MU392721.1 coordinate 49,746, forward strand.
TGGATACCTATTCAACAAAGGGAACAAGGGAAAGGGAAATCCGAAACACCCTGAAAGTCTGAAAGCATCCCCTCGAAGCGAACCCGTCTGCTCGCTTACTTGCATGCCTGCCAGGCGACGTGGAGCTGTTGCGTCAGGGCGACGGTGGCATCGTCGTCCGAGATGGTGCCGTAGGCTGTCGAGTTGGTCGTCGTGAGCGCGATGCGGTTGTTCACGTTGAGGATGCCGGTGGCGCCGCAAGGCGACCAGATGACGGAGGCAGTGGGGATCAGATCCTGCTTGGTGTAGACCTGAGAAGAGTTAAATATTAGCTGTGTCCAGTTTTGGGTTCCCCCGTGAATAAAGAATGGTTGCAGGGAATCATGATTGAATCAGAGAATCGAAAGGACTCACATCACCGAACTCCCAAAGGTCGCCACCAGAGATCGAGGTTTGAGTGGTGGTCTGTTTTGCTGTCAGTTCGTATTATTCTTTAAGCCATTAATCGAGGCTTCACTCACGGTGTCAGCGGGCGACTGGCTGAAGTAGTAGGTTGAGTAGAAGGTTCCAGTGACGCCTTTCTCAAGCTGGGCGTAGCCGTGGTAGGTAGATTCGACCTGAGACAGTTTGTTAGAGTATCATCTCATTCATGTGTCAATGGATACTCACGACGGCGAATTGGAAGCCACCGGGGTACTTGAGGTTCAAGTGAAGCTGGCAGTTCTTGGTCCTGTCGGCAACGGAGGTGCCGGGGCCAATGTAAGTCTGGAACTTATCGAAACCGAAGGTGACAACCTGGAGGAGGTTAGAGGTGATTAAGATGTTCTCATGGAGTAGACTCACCTGGCGATCAGGAGACAGCTCAGTAGAGACGGAACCCTGGGGGCAGCCGTTGCCACTGGCAGAAACACTCGTGATCTGGATCGTGCTCGGGTCCGGTGCAGTGCCGCTGCCAGGGCTGGGAAGGACGAGGGGGTTAGCAGCGACCAGGGCGGCGCCGAAGAGAGTGATGAAGGAAAGCATGATGATGGAGTTAAGATGTCACGTCTAAGATCACAGCTGTGAAGAGCGTTTGATTCGCCGGTGGGCTTTGCGAGCAGGGCTGAGTTGCTTGAGTTTGTTGATGAGTGCTGATGAAGAAAGGATCGACGAGGCCGTGATAAGTCCTGTATTTATACTCATCCGCCTCGCCGGCTTTCCCGCTCTTCACACTATATCCATATTTTCACCGTCTAAGCGTGCGGCCGCCGACATCCCACTCGAGGCCTCCAGTAAGTCGACGCCATCGTGAATCATGGAAGCTCATATTCCCAGTGGCGGTAACTCGCGAGACAAGACCCTCAGCCTCGGACAATTTTGCTGACCGTGGCCGTTCCAGCCCGTCTCGCGAATTTGCGGTTGAATGAAAACCAAGGCTTCATAGATGAATTCATATTAAAGGGCATCGTCTAGCTCCCTGGGTTCCGTGGATATCATGTGGGGATCTTCTTTTTATAGAAACGTATTACCAACGGAAATGTTGACGAGAGCTCAAGATGGGAAAACCAGGCACAAGTAACGCGGTAACGAGAGTCGGCTCGACTCTTTTGTTGACCATCAAAGCGCCGCCTTTGCGATGTGGGGCGGAACAACTTGTCACATAAGTACCTAGCAGCTCGAATGTGCTCGTATTAGGTCGTAATGAACGAAATCTAGGTCATGATGCAGGTATGGAGCGGCAGGGGTTGGTCGGTCAGACTGATGGATATATGGCATTGCGTTGATGCTATTTTTGAAAATCCCTAGAAATGACAATAGATTAAGCTTAATTGACACGACGGCGCGGACTCATGCCCAATGACTTAATAGGCATCGCGTCCAGCTAGTATAGTCTTGGAGACGCCTAGGACAGGCGCCGCTATGAAATTAAGAGGTGAATTGCGCTCATAACTTAGCAATTTAGACAGCAGCAGCCAGGCCTAGTAATAACAGAGAAGGTGAGTGATAGGAGCAAATACTCAGCTTAGGACACCATATGAAGCATGAGGTAAAGACAAGCCGTCCACATAAACCCGAGGCCTAGGCCGCTGCGACCTTGCAATGATACGTCGAGTTGTTTGTCTCCGATCGAGCCCAGAGGGCATAATATCCGCCGACGCGGTCCAGAGCACTGGGGCGGCCTGTCTTATGAATCGACCGCGCCTTTAGCCTCTTTAGCCGTGTTGACGAAAGTGTCAGAAACAGGGGCAAGGACACCGCTTAGATCTAGAGCCTTGCATATGTTCCCATCTAGCTCGCATTAGCGACGAGCCCAGATTGAAATCTTTTTTTATCTCCTGGGTGATATGTCACGTTGTTGCATCGCAGGCGACCTGCAAATATTTGGTGGTAGCCTTGAAGTTCCTCCGAAACCCGAATGCTACAACTCCAACCACGTGATGGAGACGAAGGAGCTGTAACCAGGCGGGTTTTCTCGACGGAAGATCCCTTTTTAGGTTGATCTAATTTGTGTGAGGGAGCTCTGGGCTGCAGGGGTCTTCAAAACACCAGGTCCGAGGAACTTAGGGAGGTATTGTTGGCCAGTCGTTGACCCCAGATACGACGGCGGACTACGAACGCATTTCCGTTCCTAGATACCCCGGACCACAGGGTAGCTCATGCATCCCTGACGTATGGTGACGATGACCCCACTGAGGGGTAGAAATGTAGAAGCTCATGTTCAACACGTCAAAGCTTCACGGATCTCAGCATCGAGGCCGGTGTCGCTCTGCTCTTGGTGATCCAACGCAATTGTGATGAGATTTCATCATCTCCTTACCATCATAGCCCGATACCCAATGCCAATGCCGACAACCGCTCACAAAATGTTGCGAGGGGAACCTGCGCTCTATGTCGTGAGATGTCGCGAAAACAGCTACTCGTCCAATTTCCAAGCGCTACAAGGATTCATTTCAGACACACGGGGGGAAAAGTAAGTGGAACACCATGACATTGATTCTAAGAAAGGGCCTTCGGGAATAAAATTCTAGCTGACTGGATATCACCAACAAAACGCCGGCCAAGATGCGCTCGAACACATGCAATCAATTCATCATCACGCTCCGATCTGCTTGAGAATGCCTTCCAAGTTAATGCTCTTAGGTCGCTCGATGGGCAGACCGAGTGCGCGATCCCAAATCAATTGAGCAAGGGGGCCCAACCCTCTGCTCACGCCGAAGGTCGCGGTATAGTACAAAGTCTCGTGGAAGCCGTAGTGATGGAATAATACACCGCTGCTCGAGTCGACGTTGGGATAGGGGTTCTTCGTCTTTCCATGTTTCTTCAAGACCTCAGGAGCTACTTCGCTGTTGAGCTTGACAAGCTGGAAAACGGGATCCTGAGCGATCTCAGGGCGAGTAGACGCATAGTCCATCAAAGCCTCGAAGCGAGGATCGGGCTTGCGGAGGACAGCATGACCATAGCCGGGAACGACGCGTCCGCTATTGAGGGTAGACCAGAGATAATCGTGAACATCTTTCTCAGAGTAAGTTGCGGGTATATCTTCCTTCATCTGAAGGATCCAGCGTAAGACCTCTTGAGCAGCAAGACTATATGGACGGTCAGCATAATTCACCAATATGCAAACAGCAGTCAATCGGATACATACCCATGTAGAGGGCCAGCTAAGCCCTGGAGACCAGCGCTATAGCTTAGGAAAGGGTCACTGAGAGCGCTACCGACGAGATGGGTAGTGTGGGCCGAGACGTTGCCACCTTCGTGATCGCCGTGAAGGGCAAGGTACAGCCTCAATAGATCTTGGAAGTTCTCATTCTCTTTACCGCCCTTTCCGAGCATGGCGGCGAAATTATAGGACCAATCCTGCTCGACGTCAACATCGGCAGGTAAGGCACCACCACCGCGGTAGGAGTTCTGGTAGATCTTAGCAGCAATGGTAGGCAGCTTAGCTAGCAAGCTGATACAGTCATCGAAAGTGGGCTCCCAGTAGTCTGCTTTGTTTAATCCATTCTCGTAGGCCTTGGCAAACTTGGAGGTATAGTTGAGAGAGCTGACAGCAATGGCAAACTGGGTCATAGGATGTAAGTCCTGAGGGAAGTTGTCAAGCATTTTATTGACAAAGTCTGGTAATTGAGCTTGTTCAGCTAGTTCCCGCGAAAATTGGCGGACCTGGGAGACCGAAGGAACTTTGCCAGTCAAGAGCAGCCAGAACATGGCCTCGGGCAGCATTTCTGTGCCCGTCTTGCCCTTAGGAAGTTCCTTCTGGCAGTCCTTGATGGTTCGGCCGTGGAACCGGATGCCCTCGTTCGCATCTAGGACGCTGCCTTCCCACACCATGGCCTTGAGTCCTCTATATCCTCAATCAGTGTCTGTGTTCGAGGTGTGAAGATGCGTGTTATCGGGCCACCCTACCTCATGCCGCCAATGGTGTTCTCGACTTTGACTTCGCCAAGGACGGCAGAGCCATTGGCCTTGACCTTCTTGAAGAGCTCTCGCTTAGCTGGGATAACCCCCTTCAGGGTCTCCTTTAGGTCGGGTTCTGAGGAGGCAGAGTAGCATCTTCGCGCGATTGTGACGGGAACGGCACGTTGGTGCTAAGGACGAACAATTCCGTTAGTTTTAAGCTGTACTCGCTCAATATGGCGTTATCTAGCAACGGAGTAGTCGCTATTGCCATACAGTATCATTCAATTGAGTGCTAAGTTTAAGCTGCTTACTCTTAGGGCGCCCAATGCCCTCGTCGGCGCTCGGATGCTCATGGCCATAGTCGATGACGGTAGATAGCACACGACAGCACAACAACGACGCAGCAAAGGTAGAGCACGACAGAGTATGGGAATATCTACAGAATAAACCAAGAAGATTGAAACACAGACACCCGTTAGAGAGGGTAGATGGTGAGGAGATGTAAGGGAATGTGAGTTAACGAAGGAAAGGAGAGAGAGAGTAAGAGAGAGTGAGAAATCGCATTTGGGAAATCAAGCTACAATTGAATCTGTTATCTCGGCCGATTGCCTGCTTCTCTTTCACTAACTCGCCGACCGCAGGCCGCATCGGGGGAATGGCGGGAGATACATCACGGTAATAGGACTATCTCGTGGTATGTCACTGCCCGGCCAATCGTGTGTGGCGCGATACAAGCCAGGGGTCAAATGGGGACAAGATCGTGGGGTACCCCTCTGTCCGCCTACCTAGGTAGCTCTTCCCCCGCATGAGCCGAGGGAAACCGTTCGGTGCGAACACCAACCCCGGGGCGCCTAAGTGGTCCCTGAGCATCGCTTCCCGCCGGCCATTGGCCAATCATTGTGTCTCCATTCGTCCATTGCCCTGCATACTGCTGTCAGTGGCGTGAGTATCTGATATTGATTTCCGAATATTATTTTTTTGAATGAAGAGAGAAGGAAAAAAAAAAAGGACATGAATATTCCCAAATATTAGTTTAAATCCGAATACACGAATATCGACTTGTCTTATTTTGTATAGAACTGTTTCTCACGAAGCTTCTAGTTATCTACAGGTAGGGATTACTAAACAGAGTTACAGCACCTATGCAGAGCGCTTACAGCACACTGGCCACCGCTGAATTATTTCCCCAGAACAGAACTTAAGGCCGAATGAATCCGAGCCCACTATGAGCTTACCCAGGTACAATCCACACTACTAAATCCCACGGCAGCATTCCGACCTTCACTTCGGAGGCCCCGATCATTTGCCGCATGTGACGTTGAGTTTTCTTTTCTACGTGCTGTTCTTAAAGCTCTCGAATTCATGATTTCCCGGATACCTCGTCGGGCGCGCGGTAAGGGGATTTAGTGAGCTCTGGAGATTCAGTTTACCACTCCTATCGACCCGTTCGTTCATTTGTCTCCATATCGTAACGCTCACCATGCTGCGCCGAGTTATCACGAGAGCCCCTCGACGGCTCGTAACAGCGTCTCCTCGAACACCCCTCTGCGTGATCTCAGCTCGGTATATCTCTTCCACTGCTACGAAAATGTCGCTACCTTCCGTCAAGCCTCCTCTATCTACGGCTTTAGCCTCGGATTCGTTCCAATTACTCCCCGAAGCGGAGAAAGCAGGCGCTGCGGAGGATGCTCTCTACGAAAGCCAGATCAAAGATGTGGAAGCCTGGTGGTCTACGCCCAGATTTGCCGGCATCAAACGACCGTATAGTGCCGCCGATGTCGTGTCCAAGAGAGGCTCCCAGATGCAGAGCTATCCCAGCTCCGTCATGGCGCGAAAGCTATTTAACCTGATCAAAGAAAGAGAGGCGGCAGGACAACCCATACATACCAGTACGTTGCAGACACAGACGAGAGTGTGCGGGCTCAGACAGACAGACAGGTAAACAGACGAGAACTCTACTAACATGTATCTCTGATCTACAGTGGGAGCTATCGATCCCGTACAAATGACACAGCAAGCGCCGCACCAAGAGGTCCTCTATCTCTCAGGTTGGGCCTGCTCTAGCGTCCTAACGACTACGAACGAGGTCTCCCCCGACTTTGGCGATTACCCCTATAACACAGTGCCCAACCAGGTACAGCGCATGGCCAAGGCGCAGTCTATGCACGACCGCAAACAATGGGACCTGCGCCGCAAGATGACACCCGAAGAGCGCAAGAAGACGCCATACATCGACTACCTTCGGCCCATAGTAGCTGACGGCGACACGGGCCACGGCGGTCTCAGCGCCGTTCTGAAGCTTGCAAAGCTATTTGCCGAGAATGGCGCGGCGGCCGTGCACTTTGAGGATCAATTACATGGCGGCAAGAAGTGCGGCCATCTTGCGGGCAAGGTTCTCGTGCCCGTAGGCGAGCACATCAATCGCCTCGTCGCGGCGCGCTTCCAGTGGGACGTCATGGGCACAGAGAACCTAGTGCTCGCGCGGACGGACTCGGAAAGTGGCAAGCTCATTTCTAGTGCGATCGACGCACGCGATCATGAGTTCATCCTCGGCGTCGCGGAGGAAGGCGTTGCGCCGCTCGCCGAGACACTGCAGGAGATGGAGGCGAATGGGGTTTCGGGCGCCGAGATAGACGCCTTCGAGGCGAAATGGGTCAAGAGCCACAAGCTCGTGACGTTCGACGAGGCCGCTATCGAGCAGATGCGCGCACGGGGCGTTGAGGAGAGTGCTATAGAAGGCTACCTCGCGGCCGTCGGGGCGCGCCCCGACATCGGCATTACGCAGCGCCGCAGTTTCGCCAACTCGCTCGTGCAAAAGCCCATCGCCTGGGACTGGGATGTCCCGCGCACGCGCGAGGGCTACTATCACTACCGCGCCGGCATGCAAGCGGCGACGAAGCGCGCGCTCGCCTTCGCGCCCTACGCCGACCTTCTCTGGGTCGAGACGGGCGACCCGAACGTCGAGGTGGCGCGGACCCTCGGGCGCGCCGTGCGCGCGCAGTTCCCCGGCAAGGGCCTCGTGTACAACCTGTCGCCGTCGTTCAACTGGATGGCGCACGGGTTCACGGACGCGACGCTCAAGTCGTTCATCTGGGACATCGCGCGCGAGGGCTTCGTGCTGCAGCTCATCTCGCTCGCGGGCCTGCACAGCACCGCCACCATCACCAACGAGCTCGCGCGCGAGTACCGGAAGGACGGCATGCTCGCCTACGTCAACCTGGTCCAGCGGCGCGAGAAGGAGCTCGGCTGCGACGTGCTCACGCACCAGAAGTGGAGCGGCGCCAGCTACATCGATGGCATCCTCGGCGCGATACAGAGCGGCAGCAGCGGCAGCAAGAGCATGGGCGAGGGTAACACCGAGGGGCAGTTCGACTGAGAATACCGAGATTTCTAGAATTATCTACGTCGTCCCCAATCGTTGGTGCGGGTTCTGGTTTTGCATGGTGTGCCGGCGTTTGGTGGCAGCACGGGATATGTTTACTTATCTATCGATCCAGCGTTTCGTCGTAAAATGTATATAGCACGTTGCATCTAGGATAATTCACGTGGCATTGGTGATATCACCGTCGCTTTCGGTTGCGGTTTAATCTAATCTCGTATCTGCAATCACTGTAGATGGGGAGCTGAGCTGCATGAGACACGTTGGGCATCATTGTGAGGTTGTAATACGACCCTTCCATCCCCGAATTACTTGGGTTAGGTTACCCGCTTACTCAGGTCATCCTGACCTTTGTTTGCTACCCTACCCACGCGTACCAATCTATGCTATCTGACTCAGTTATGTCGCCAGAACCGACTTCCCAACCGACCAACTAACCGACCAACGACGCAAAAAACTTCCTGAACTCCTGGATCCTGATGCAATAACGATGGTAAAGGAGGGGGGAGTAAGTAGCTAAGCGAAGCGAAGCAAAGCCAAACGGGAAATAGGAGAGAAAATCAGAGCTCGGTCTTGAGCGCATTGTTGGTCGGGGCAGCGAGCGGCTGGCCCTCGGGGGTGACGTAGGCCTTGGTCATGCCGCCGTCAACGACCATGTCGTGGCCGTTGACGAAGCTGGCCTCGTCGCTGGCGAGGAACACAACGGCCTGCGCCTGCTCTATAGCTTCTCCAAAGCGGCCCGTCGGGAAGTGCACCTCGCGCCGCATGCGCTTCGGCACGTCATCGCCGAGCCAGTCCTGCAGTAGCGGCGTGTTCAGCGGCGCCGGGCACAGGCTGTTGAAGCGGTAGCCCTCGCGCGCGTGGACAATGGCCAGCTCGCGGGTTAGGGCGAGCACGGCGCCCTTCGATGCGGTATAGGCTAGTTGGGGCGTTGCGGAGCCGACGAGGGCCACGACGGAGGCGGTGTTGATGATGCTGCCCTTCGTCTTCTTGTGTCGCCGCAGCGCAAGCACCGCGTGCTTGCACCCGTACCACACGCCCTTGACGTTGATGGACATGGTCAGGTCCCAGATGGCCTCGGGGGTGCCGATAGCGTCGCCGTCGCGCGCGTGCATTATACCGGCGTTATTGAAGATTACGTCGAGCCCGCCCCAGGAGTCGAGCGATTCCACCATTGCTTGGACTTGCTCCTCCTTGGATACATCGCACACCTGGGATATGTTGAGTTAGTATGGGTTTTGCTGCTCCAAGGGCTTGATTACCAGGGGTAAGGGGGGTGTTACAATTGTCTCGACTCGGGAGGCGTTGGGCACGAGCTGAAGGAGTTTGGCCTTTGCTTTCTCGAGAGCTGGGGCTGAGATGTCGGCCATCAACACATTTGCGCCCTCCTTCGCGAACAGAATACTTGTCTCCAGACCGATGCCACTATCACGCCCATGTTAGTAGTCCATCTAAGATCAGCTATGCGCGCTGAGGGACTACAGATCTCATGGTGATCGCAAACGAATAGTAGACTTACCCGGCACCTCCAGTGATAATGGCATTCTTGCCAGCAAGACGACCCTTGGATTCCGTAGCCATTGTCGCTTCTCGAGTCTACGTCTATGTGCTTGCTCGGCTAAGGATATTTCGTAGTATTACAGGTAAAAAAATTAATTCAAGTAGAACAGGTAGAGAAAGGCGGGGAATATAGGGATGCCCAAGAATGAGGAAGCGACTTGAGGGTGTTAGACAACGACTCAGCTCAGGGATGCAACACCGACGATGATCGTCACGCGATTAAAGTGCGAAGTGTATGTAATGCACCGAGGTTAATACCTATCTACACCCTAAATTAGGAGTAATAAAGTGTCATCTAAGATAAGCGGCCAACCTAAGTAGGTACAGTACGCGTGTAGTAGGCACTATAGTAGGCAACTCACTCACCTTAAAGAGATGAAGGAGGGGCACAAACACGACGCCGCTTCCGACAACGGCGAACGCGGGGCAGCATCGTGGAGTGAGTCTAGATACAGAGAGATAAGGATTTGACCCGGCACCAGGATACTTAGTATACCGCTAGTTAGTCGATCGGCCACGATGGTGTCTATAGGCTCGGTAGTCGGGCCAACGGCGATTCATTGACTGTGTTTGATCATGAACACGAATAAACATCGTCAAGTTGTCAAATCGTCAAATCGTCTGCTCCCGAGGATCATAAAGACACCTGTCCGATGTTTGTATAACCTCGAGTACCTTGGGTAGTCAGGAGCTGTCATACTTATACCTAGGTACCTAGCTCATTCTATCACAAAGCCAGGTAACCTTGAGGAGGCGTCCAGTGCCTACCTAGGCTGCGAAAAAGAAGCCATGTTGTTTTGAGTCTTGGTCTGTCTGGCTTGCTTGCTGGCAAAAGCAAAATACAAACCACGATCATTTCGATCTCGGAGCTTCCAGGTTTGATCTAGAATGCAGGTAAGGCGACCATTTATCCAGTTGATACATAGGGCAGACGCTCGCATGCATTCTGGATGGATTATGCTTTAAGTGAGTATTGCTCCCCGGGTTTAACAACAAATACCTTACCTACCAGTCAGGACTCAGAAACAACGCTATGATCTCCCATTCTCCCCAGTTGAATCTTCACAATCTCTCACTAGTTGGTTCGGTCACTATGTGGCTATCAAATTAACATCGTCCGTGGTATTACTCGTGGAGCACAGCGGCAGCCTCGTATATCAGAGACGTCTGCCTTGATGCCACTATACTGTGTTCCCTTCATTTCGGGTATACACAACAGAACAAGCTATGCCGCCGTTCCGCGATTTCTTAGCCAGATGCCACGTACTCTCGTGGCTTCGGCCGCTTGCTGGAACGGAAGGATCTTTACGTGGATGACGCATTGGCGAAAATGGTCGACCCCATTGCAGCCGAGTGCTCTCAAGGCATGACGCAGTCACAACGGGATATATCATTTTGCTACTAGGCGGACGACACGTATCATCATCTATGCCTTGCCAAATAAACCCTGCTGACCATCATCAGCACGCTTTTTCCCTTGTGCTCTTCTCGGAGCAGCCGGAGTTCGGACGTGAGAGTGTCAACAAAGGCTACCGTCAGCTGAGTCCCAAGACCCGTTACATTGGCAATCTGGGGGTCAGATACGACGTCACAGGCATCACAGAATATCTGCTCAGGAGAATGCAGAACATCCAACGATTCTGTTGGCTTCGCAATGTTGATGCTCTGCAGCTCAATCCATCGTCATCGCTTACGGATGTCTACAGCAGTTTGTTCGACACTCATGGCTTCCAAGAGAAGTAGCGGTCAGCAGATATACCAGTCCCCATCTCGAATGCACCGTTACCCTGATTCACCCTCGGAAGGAGTCATGGATGGGGTCATGGTCGTGGGTTTTTTCTGCGTTGCAATGATTCGGTCTTCCATCGAATCGCCGACCCCAAAATAGCCTCGGTGTGAGGTCTCGAGAGGAACAGACCCCAAACCGTCCAATGAGATATACGATCATCGTCAACCAACAGAAAAGTCGTACACAAAATAAAAACCTCAGGATGCGGATATTGCACAGACAGACGTGTTTGATTGGGCTAGGTGGTCACCGATATGACGACCTGGCGAACTGGCGGGCTTTTCATCTTACTCAGTCGTGCAGCTGCAGTAGGCAGTCAGTTATTCAGTCATAAGGCGGAACGGAATTCTTGGTACGGCTCGCAAGGGAGCACGACAAGCCGTTGAACAAGCAAATCGCTGGGAGGTATCATGCATTTACGTCTAACATACCACATGTGCTGCATGGTCCTCATAAGCCGCATGCCATGCCATACACGAGATACCTCCTAGGTAACCCTACAATTGTCCTCCGTAGGACAGGTACGATGTACCTTGTTTTGGGAGGCTAAACCGCCAATCCGGTCAGGGAGCTAACCTGCTAGTCTCCGGTACTACTATTAGTAGATAGGGCTCTGGGGCTCTCACCGGGTCCACTGCGCGACACTACGCAACACTATACTACCCCCCTCCGAGTCGCACCCCTCGCAGCACGTGGGGCTTGCATAATGACGCATGCAGTCCACAGCCCGCCCTGGGCATCGTCAAAGCAGCGGTCGGGGACTACCTATTCCCTCTGCCTGGGGCAGGATAGGGCAGGGCAGACAGACGCTAGGCCTTAGCGGCATTGGCGAGTGTCGCTCGCGAGACATTGAACCTTATCTTCGGGCGGCCTGGTAGGTAAGCTACTTACTTAATTCCCTGTCGCTGCTGCAGATGCAAGTTGTATTCCTGCTTTGTCACCATCGTCATCGTTTCCTCGAGTGCGAGCTCGAATCACGCCGCCTATTTTCATTCACCGACATCTCAACACCGTCCTTTGCGCAGATAGCTACCCGAGACATTCCTAATATTACCTATTTTTAACCACTCTCTCTTCTCCCCTCCTATATGCCTATAGAAGCGTAAATAGGCCAACTCAAGTCCTAGTTTTTCGTGTCTGTCACACCATCCATTACCACCTATTGAACATAACCGATTCCTAAGTCAGTAGCCATTATTGCCGCATTGGATTGAAACGCAATCGAGGCACCTTAGTTGCTCCGCCTTAATTGCTTTTTCGAAATCATTTCACGATGGCTGTTCCCTCCGGCCCCATAACGGTCAAAGCACTGCCTGAGCTTCTTCAAGATGATAACAAGGTGAAGTTGGCCGGCCTCGACGTCGACGGAATGTTGCGTGGGAAGGTCATCTCCAAGAAAAAGTTCTTGTCCATCGCCAAGGAGGGCTTCGGTTTCTGCAGCGTTATCTTTGGCTGGGATATGCACGACTTGCTCTATATGAAGGAGCTCAAGATCAGCAACAAGCAAAACGGTTATCGCGACCTCATTGCGATCCCCGATCTAACCAGCTTCCGCCGCATACCCTGGGAAGATGACATCCCCTTTTTCCTTGTCAGCTTCTTCGACCCGGATTCCATGGATCCTGTATGCGCCGACCCGCGCGGACTGATCAAGTCGACCGTTGATAAGCTCAAGGAAAAGGGCTACAACGCCATGGCAGGAAGTATGCGCATTCTATTACTCTCTTTCATACTAATTGGGTGAATGTTTCACTAACCTCTGTGTCACCGCGCAGTCGAATTCGAATTCTTCCAGTTCAAAGTACCCTCGGAATCGAGCTCCTCGGCCGCCACCTACATGCGCAACAATGTCCCACATGACATCCCGCCTCTAACCGAAGGCATGTTCGGCTACAGTATTACACGGCCCAGTCTGAATAAGGAGTACTATTACGACGTTTTTGATACGTGTGCCAAATTCAAGTGCGACCTAGAAGGGTGGCATACGGAAAGCGGCCCCGGTGTATACGAGGCAGCTTTGGAGTTTGGGCAGATCTCCGAGATGGCAGACAGAGCATCTCTATTCAAGTATGCCGTCAAGTCTGTGGCAAATAAATACGGAATTACGCCCACCTTCATGGCGAAGCCCAAACAGGGCCTACCCGGCTGCAGTGGGCACACGCACGTCTCTGTCGTGGATAAGGATGGGAAGAACCTTCTCTTCCGGGAGACCAAGGACGAAAATGCCAAATACCCAGATATTGCGCACCTCAGCGATTTAGGGCGACACTTTCTCGCCGGGCTTCTAGAAGGCCTACCGGATATCATGCCTCTCTTGGCCCCCAATGTGAACAGCTACAAGCGCTTAGTCGAGAATTTCTGGGCCCCAGTCACCGTCTCCTGGGGTCTCGAGCATCGCGCTGCGTCGATACGGCTGATCGCGCCGCCCACGTCGAAACCTGGCGCGACACGGTTCGAGGTCCGAGTGCCTGGTGCCGATGTGAACCCCCATTTCGTCATGGCAGCGATTCTCGCTCTCGGGTGGCGCGGGGTTGAGAAGAAGCTGGAGATCCCTGTCCCACCTTTAGGCAAGGGCCAGGATGTCGGAGGGGCCGAGGACAAGGGTGCGCGGCTAGCGAAGAGCCTGAAGGAGGCTACGGACAGGTTCATGAGCAAGGACAGTATAGCGCGCGAGGTCTTCGGAGACGACTTTGTTGATCACTACGGCGGCTCCAGAAACCATGAGATACGCCTTTGGGACGAGTCCGTGACGGATTGGGAATTGAAGCGCTATCTTGAGACGGTATAGATATAAACTATAGAAGACGGGAAGAGATGGGGATAGGTCCGTTTTTCGTCGCGTGTTAAAATCGTACGCGACTTGCGCTTAATAGGATATACCACTTATAGACAATGCAATTCACTTATTCTGTTTCATCTACTGCTCCTGAAAGTACTCTATCGGGTCTGTGCTTGAGTTATGTGTTATTGTTTGGCAATGTCATCGCTGCGCGCGAAGGGTACCTACTATCGGAATCCCGACGATGGTGTATCGCTTATGATGCAACAATTCAGGGCCGATTCTTTCGTCCCAGCGCATGAGCCGGAAGGGGTGAAACCTAACAGCACAGCACAGTAAATATCTGGGATCTCCATCCTAGCCTTAATCCCATCTTTAGTAGCGCACACCGCTCATAACGAATACCGAAAGCCCAGGTTCTCGAGCTCGGTCTGGTCGTGCATGCCGGCCTCCACGGCAGCCTTCTCGTCCGCGGGGCCCGCGGCGTCCCGCGCGACGTTCACCCGCCACATGTACACGTACAGCACCATGATGCTGACGAGCTTCACCGTGTAGCCGACGAGCATGGCTACGTAGGCGCTGCGGTAGTGTGCTAGATTGATAGAGAGAGAGGTTAGGGGATGGTTTAGTACAGGATACTTAGGGACTTACGGGCCTCGCGCTCAAGGAAGGTTTGGGGGCCGATTATGCTGTTGTATTTGGTCAGTGGCCTGTGCGGGAGGAAGGGGAGAAAGGATGGAGAGGCAAGGGAAGGGAAGGGGGATATTACGTACTTCCCGATACAATACCCTGTAAACAGGATCACGGCCGTCAGCTGCTTCTTGGTCGAGCCCGCGATGTTGGACGAGACCATTGTCAGCGACATGCTGAAGCCTAGGCCTTGGAAGAAGCAGAGCCATAGGGCTACGAGACGACCCCACTGTTCAGATCGCGTTAATTTGTTTTCATGATTGAGATGAGGCTTAAAATCGGGTATATTAGGGGGTAAAGGCGGAGTAGATAGGGACGCAGAGGGAAGCCGTGTATCAGAAGGTATACCTTATTCTCGTCAGGCAGTCTCACAAGGAGCGCCGAGCCGATGATGCAAATCGTGTTGGCGACGATCATGGTCGGGCAACGCGAGCCGCGCGGCCATTTCGTGCATAGCCAACCGCCGAGAATGAGCGAGAGGAACTGTACGGCGCCGCCGGGGATCTGTAGATACTGCGTGCCCAGCGTGTCGAAGCCAAAGCTTGCGATGATCTGACTGGTGAAGCTGGTTATGGCCGAGTTGGGTACCTGGGCGCCTATAGCCATTATGAAGAGGATCCAAGTTTCTACGGAGATGTTAACTCAGGCTTGGATAATTATAGCTCAACTACCATAGTAGGGTGTATGAGAACTTACTGGGATCTTTGGCGCACTGGATTGCTTGGTGTTTCTTGAAGTGGTGGTTCTTGACTCCTGCTCGGTTGCTCGCCACCTATATTGAAATATATTAGCCCCATATGTTTGTTTCCTCACTATAACGTATAACACGAGATGAGCACATCCAGTAAACCCAACAGAGCTAAACCGGAGTATTGAACCAACTCACACGCTCCGTAGCAATTGTCCGTTCCCTTGGTGTCAGGAATCGCGCTGTAGCAGGAACATCTGGTAGGACGAAGAGGCTGACAATACCCGCGACCACGCTGATACCGCCAAAGATGAAGAACACGTACGTCCACTTCGGAAGGCCAGTTGTGATATGGCCCACGGCATAACCGATAAGACCGCCGAACACTATAATATTATAGGAGTCAGAAAGGACCGATTATGGTGAAGGTCTAACTCATTCCCAGGAAATAAAGAACTCAGGAATGCTTACTTGTTGCTAAGCCATTTGTGCAGTAATAGGCCTCGAGACGTAATGGTTGTTCATCGACCTTATACCAGATGGACATGATCAGAACGAACGCAGGATTAACCTGCCCAAGTTAGTTCAGTCTTCCTCCCTTAACTTGATGATGAGTCCGTACCGTGGCTTCGGTCAATCCCAGAAAGAAGCGGTTCGTCGCAATACCGGCAAATGATTTGCAGGCTGGGGTCTGGGTTCATCGTTGTTAGTTTAAACCATAAGAAGGATCATCCTGCTCATAAAACTCTCGCATAAGCAACCACAAAATAGGGTTGCACGAAACCAGAAGGTAAGATATTCACTCACGGTCAGGACAATGGTTCCCCAGATGATGACAGTGATGGAGACAACACGTCCGACCGGGAGCCTCTGGATTAGGTAACCTGAGGGGAATTGACTGGCCAGGTAACCAAAGTAGAATATCGAGCCTAATCATAATTAGTTTTCTGGCGAGGTATATGTCGAAGAAGAGGCATATACCCAGCCAAGAGAAGTCCTGTCCTTGGAGATGTGTCCCCTGTTTAAGTCCGTAAGCATTTGCAAAGTTGATGGCGTTCTTGTCGAGATACTGCAGGAAGTAGAGGACGAAGAGTATCGGTACGATATGATAGTCAATTTTCCGCACTACTTTCTTGATCTCTTCCTCCGTCGCTTCGACTTCGTCCCTAACCTTGAAAAACTCATAGTTCTCATCCAAGTCTCGCGAAGCCTCGGTGATCTGGTCGGATGAGCGAGACTCAATCTGTTTGGCCTTCTCGGCTGTATCTAGAGGATCGTGCGGCGCCATCTTGTCAATTCACACGATTCTACAGGACCTAGATAGAATGGCAGGATGGCAACGGGAGGAGAAGAAGACGAGAGCTACAACTCCCGAGGCGGTATCCGAGCTATATGTATACTGATGACGTGACCTACAGCTACGGAGCTCCAGGAAATGCGGCTACAAGGGCGAGCAGACAACGTTCCATGAACCCCAATAACTACTGCACATGGCGCGTCAACGGTCTGCAGATGCCCAGCATCAGTCCCAATTCTCCAACCCATAGCACAGCATCTGGGCTACCTAGTCGCAAGCACATCATCACCCCCGTCAAAAGGGAACAGCGGGCGTACAGACCCGGACCGGGCTCCTGGGCTTGAATTATTGTCGTTATGGGCAATGATGCGACTGAATTGGGCCATAAAGACCGAACGAACAAGGGACGCGGCACGAGCTAGAGTTGCTAGACATGCGAGAGATGGGGAGATAGCCAACGAGAAGGGCTATAAAGCGATGGCATCATCGACTCCGAGACTGAGGTGATCAGGCCCGCACGTGGGCGCAATTTCTAAGCGGCACGCTGCATTCAACGGTCTCGATAGGGTCTTTGCATCTCAATGTTCAATGTGAGGTGCAGTGGTAGTTGGAATAAGGTATTTAAATTGTTTGTGTTCGTATTGCTCAGTTTGGGCGTTAGTGTTGGTTATTTGTAAGTGTTGGTGCCCTTTGGTCGCCAACAAGTCAAATCAGATCAAATCAGATCTACCGTACTTAGCTTAGATAGGCGTTGAGCTACCGGGAGCTATAGGGAGCTTAGGTAGGTACTCGTCCAGACTAATAGCGTCACAGGCCTTCCGGGAGGGGGACCTGGCCCTCCAGTCCAGGTCTTTAATTAGCAATTTGGACCAGCAAATCGCAATTGCCAAAACTACCTACAAATAAGTAAGGTTGCCACTAAAACAAAAGTAGCTCTGTATAATTGTAATTTTAACTTAAAATAATACCTGGTTTATTGTACTACTTAGTATTTTTAACGATTTTTTACATAACAATTTTATACTTAAATTATATATAAAACATGTTAAACAAAAAATATAAAAGTTTTAAAAGTTTTAAAAGGCAGGTATAAATAGTATAGCTTAGCGTAAATAAGTGCTATAAGTGCTATATACACTATAAATAGTATAGTTAAATAAGTTAAAGCAAGCAGGTTAAATAAGTCAATTAAATCAGTTAAATTAGTTAGTTAAATAAGTAAGTCTTTAGTTCTTTTATAAAATTAAATTACTAAAAAATACTAGTTTTTTAATATATAAATAAATAATATTTTAAACATATTAAAAGTATAAAGTTTTTAGTATAAATTATATAATAAATTAAATATATAGCAATTACGATTTGCTAGTCCAAATTGCTAATTAAAA
The DNA here is from genome assembly GCA_022578505.1 of Nemania abortiva. Lineage (NCBI taxonomy): Eukaryota > Fungi > Ascomycota > Sordariomycetes > Xylariales > Xylariaceae > Nemania > Nemania abortiva. The sequence continues at coordinate 67,675 of MU392721.1, forward strand.
ACCTAAACTGGAGGGCCAGGTCCCCCTCCCGGAAGGCCTGTGACACTATTAGTCTGGACGAGTATATATAAGATTAGCTTACATAGGCGTCCAACGATGAGGAGAAATGTGGGGAAGAATGGGTAGCTAGAGCTCAGGTTAGTGCCTGATCTCTGGCCCGCAAAGACCAGTCTGATGATAGCGGACTTTGTGTAAATCCGACAGGGACATCAACACTTGTCACTTGTCATCTCTGACGAGAGACTCTCGTCTCTTTTATACTATTTGGGAGAATGTTTTGTCTTATGCCATTTCGACATCGCAAATCGGAACAAAGTGCCTAAATAGGCACTTATGCATTGCCAAGAGCTAAAGCATTTTCTATAAGGTTGTCAGTTATACTATGAAGGGAATAGAAGCTTTTTCCTAGTTGAAAGAGTGCAGATATAGGTTGTCGTCGGCGTTAAGCAAGTTTTCATAATCCACCTGATCATTGGATTTGCTCGATATCTGCAGTCATCAAATCGGGAGTTGCACAAGGCACTTGGCGCTGTCAAGTACGTCAAGGCTCATTGGTCGCCTTTAGTACGACGTTTTCGCCACTCACCATTGAGAAAGAAAAAAAAAGTTCGAATGCAAGTGTGAGTATGAGTGACTCAAATGCGGCCGCACGCTTGATTATAGAGTTGTTATTATAATCAAGAACTCACGGAGTATCCGAGCGGTAACGATCTAAATATAAGCAATCATCAAGTCAGTAGGTAGGTAAAAGTATATGGGTGGTAGAGGCAGCCAACCTGTTAGTCTTGGGTAACTAGTAGTTTTATTTTAGATGCGTTTCAGAACTCGACTAGAAGCTAGAAGGCTTCTAGAAGGTCGACTAGGGCCAATTACCTAATTCAGTATATGATATCAGCAACACATGGTATCAACTCCCCAGACTACTACTCAGCCTCAACACTTGATTCGATCTATGGTATTTATCTAATCAATCGTATTATCGTATTACGTACACCAAGAAGCGAACAGTAACTACCAAGGTTCGTCTTCCACCAATCGTCGACCTAGTCAACCTCTTCTCGTGACGTGCAATGCGGGGGTGGGAACTTGAACTTCCCTTTTCCTCCACTGTAACTGTACAGAACGGGACATGACGCCCAAGTCCGGTTAAGTCTCGGCGTCTTTTCCTTATATCTCGCCGAAAACGTGGGATCTCTCCCTTGCCCGTCGCAGAATGCCGGTAACAATGCCAAAAACCTGGATTGTGGCGCCGGGCTACGGGGAGTCCGTCGACAGAGATGGATATTGCTGGCGCGAGCGATCGCGAGCCTCGCGACTGCTTGAACGACGATTACTTGCTTACTTAGTTGGATGTTCGCGACGAACAGGCCAACTGTATGCGTGGACTAATTCGAATTACATATCGCAGATGCCAGGAGAGTTGTTTTTGTTGACTCATCTTTTGATCAGCAGTTTTTGACACTATAACGTTCTAATTGCTGACAAATGTTTCCTGTTTCCTAATTCCCACTCAATGAACACCTGCTATAGGTTGGAATTAGGCTGAGTGTTACCTATTCGCTTCTCGCCATAGACTAGTTGAGAGTTGGTGACATGTCACATGGAATCTCACCTCCAGCCTCCAGGCAACATGTAATTACATGATAGGTAGTTTGTAGGTGACCGATGTGACCATGACGTGCATATTCGCTGCAGATCTTTCGGATGCTTGGGACCTCAACCATTGGTTCGGTCCAGGAACGCGAACTCGTAGACTCGTGTTAACTTGTTCCCTGACACCTTCTAGAACCTCTAGAACACCCGTCCGAATGGAACCCTTGATCTGCCTTGAATATTCTACAGTCGGTTAGGCGGCACGGGAGCGGGCTATGCATCGAAAACTAGCCGTCGCCGACCTACGTCACCTAGCACACCTAATCCAGGTCGAGGTTGTTGTATTCCCGTTTCAAACCCACTTAATGGCTTTCTGACAGCTACGGATCAAAACCCGGGCCTTAGCGCGTAGCCCCTCCCCTGTCTTCCAGCCTTATAGCCTACCTAATAGGCTGGCCTCTCGCCTACCCACGCGCTGACAGCTTACAGCTTCCAGGTAGGTACAGCGCTGTTCGCCAGTGCCTGCCCAGTGCTAGATCCCGCCATACTGGTATGCCCCTGGACCCTGGAACTTTCTGGGCTTAGTGGCTTCATTACCTCACCACCGCATTGCCGCACCACCAAGCCGAAACACCATCTGCTCTTACTCTGACATCCAAACTTCAACATACGGTTCAACATATCGGCATATCCAAATAGTAACCACGACTGATTGCGTAGTCATGCCAGCAACGGCTTCCTCCCTGATCATTCTGATCATGATCATACTGTTCGCTTAGTGGCTTTTGCCAGTGCTGATAAACACAGTCCAATTGTTCTCGTATCAGATTCCTTGACTGATCATGGGAATAATGAACGTGTCTCTGTGTCTATTCTTGTCCATCAGTTTGCGTCAGTATGCGCGGCTTTGTGGTACCTAACGGTCTCCCCCTTCACCGCGTCTCGATTCTCACCGGCTCGCGCTCGTCCGTTCGCTTCGAATCGAAGAACGGTTCTGGTCCCGCCCGCTCAGTCCTTGGCCCAGATACCAAATTTGTGTTTTCGTGACCAGGTTCAATATCAAAATATCGTCAGCAACCAGCCATGGGGCTTGGTACGTCTCGATGAAGCTTCGTAGTCATGTTCAATCCTAAGCCCTTGCAACGGGTCAAGTCCGATCCAAAAATGCTTCTCTTACAGCTGAGCACTGACTCTCCTGTGCAAGTGCGCGGTCGCGATCCTTCACCAGTCGAACAACCTTATATATATATATATCTTGATGTGAGTCAAACTCTGCTATATAACTTCATTCTCATAGGCAAACCGGTCTCTCCACTACGTGTATAATCACGATTTCCTCGTTGGTTGTAGCATTGCCACTACTAGGCCACGATCGTCAAACTGCGCCCTTAACACACTAGAACGGCCATAGAGAAGTTCGTTCAACCACACCTTATGCCAGGTAGTTCAAATCATCGACTAAGCCAGTGACGACACTATTTCCGAATATTCACGACGATTCTCTCATTCCGCACTGCTATATTGTCAGACCAAGTGGCGCCTGTCTATCGGAGGCTTCCGGGTACTGTTGTTCAAGATTCGAAGATATAAGAGTGAGGCCGCGCTCGCGAGAGTCATCGTGAGAATACCGGACACGCATTCCTTTGCTTCAAAACCCGAGAATCAGCAAGTGCAACTTCAGGCAGCTGGCATCAGCGAATACCAACTCTCAAAGTACGTGATCATCCTTTTCTCGGGACGCCTGGAGGCTAACTCCTTCTAAAGCCCGAACTTTTTGCTCAAGTATCTGCACTTCCGTTCCCGGATACCACCCTACACGGACTCGCCGAGAATAGCCCGCCAAGAATCCCGTGACCATGGGTTCAAGCAGCCGAAGCTCCCGGGGAAGCAGAGGACAGGTAAGAGAATGCCATCGTCGATCTTATCATCGTCGCTGCCTGTGTCGGGCTGGTACCATCACGGCTCACGTGGGAGTCAGCCGAATGCTAACATGCGCTTGTCTTATCTGTAGGGCTCAACGAGGCAGATGATCGAGTCGTTGCGGAACCACACCGTCAACACGCTGACCGAACTATGCCGAATCGAACGCGCCGCCGTGGCCTGTGAAAGCGAGGAGGAGATGCAGGCTTTCCAGGAGCCCCTGGCCGCAGCCTGGGACAACTACGTGAGCAGCAACCAGCTGCTGCTCGAGCTCAGGGGCCTCACGCGTAACTACCCCGTCTCAAGCTCCTTGGTTGAAGAAGCGAGGCTCCTGGTTGCCGAGGACCCGAACTCGGGCCGTAGCTGGAACATGGCGTGGTTGTGTCTGGTTAAGATCCGCGATGCGTATGTTGAACTCTCTTTCTCTCACTGCTCATTCCCCTCCTAACTTGACGTGATGACTTCGTGATATGGTTGCTAACTTGTAGTGCAACAGAGGCTTGATACTCACTTGTGCGCAAGCCGAGTCACAGAAGCCGGAGATGTGGGGCGGTCGGCATCCCACGCCGGAGGAGGCAGAGCAACTCACCCGGTGCTTCGTGTACGAATGGACCCAGGCCATCGACAAGATGCTCCGTCATTGGCGCGCGGCTCCCATCTGGTACTGAGCATGTTAACGTTCTACTACCCTTCCTCCTAGGCTTTATTGAATAGGGTGAAAGGAGATAGAAGATGCAGGCCAGGCATAATGATTGTATGATATTAGAGTTGCTTTTCACAAAGAACGGAAGGACATTATAGACGCAAGGAAACATATATACCAAACATTTAGATTATAGACATAGACTAGATTATAGATTATAGACTTTGCTTGTTTTATTTATTTCCGCGGTAGAAAGAAAACCCGTTGAAAAGACTAGACAACCCTCTCTGTCCCGGCGATAACAAAGTAGCCGTGTGGCAACACATTTAGGATTATTAGCAAAGTCCGAACAGCGAGATTGTGTTGGGGGCATGAGTTAATTGTTTATTCACGTTTATGTCTGTTAACTACATTATGATTACCTGAATGCATCTAATAGGAAGCACCACGTTGCTAAGCAACTGTTTTCATCCCATCTTTACAACGGCCATCCAGGTTTAGCCACATCAACAGCTTGGATAAACTTAATTAGGAGATATGGCAATGGTTTTTTACTCTTCCATATTAATGAGCTACACTAAATCAAACAAGCCAAGATTTTATACTTCGATCCTGGCGATTCGGCCATCCCCTTCATACACTCCTGGTCTTACGAATTCTTGATAATGGCAAATTCTAATCAGCCAGCGCAAACACCCGAAGGCAATAATTCGCCCATCCTGGGCCACAGCCAGGTCAAACAAAATGTCTACAACCTCGACGACCCGTACCTCATCGACAAAATCCTCAGCGGGAAGCCCATAGTCGCAGGTCCCATCACCTGCCGCTTCATCGCCATACCCCTCAACGAGCCGGGCTCATTCTCAACCAACCTGGCGCAATACGGCCACGTTGTCTTCGAAAGCAGAGACAGGCTCATCATGCATGTGCCGGGCGACAAGATCGACCTCCTCGATCGCATTCAGCAGGTCTGGGTCTCGAAGTACCTGGCGCCGTTCACCGAGTGCATGATCACGTTCGATCTCCCGAGGAACAACCCCGAGCGCACTACGAAGGTCATTATCCAGCGCGTGTTGCCTAGTGCTAGGACAAGTACTAGTACTAGTACTAGTATCAACACGGCTGATGCCGCCTTGGAGGGCGGAGATCCGACCGCTGCTGCGGATGGTGGTAGTGAGATGACAACTAGCTCGGCCAGGGGGGTAGAGGAAGAGCCTTGTAGAAAACGTAGGGTAGGTTGATAATACGGAGTTCCGTGCATGAGCTAGGGTTTGATAGGAGGTGCTGATTATGTGTACAGTGTCGATCTACATCACTTCCCTTACCCAGCGGGCTAGCAGAGCAGAGCAGAGCTAGGCACGATGCCTTGGCAGCCTCTACAATTACTTTGAGGTGACGGCTGTCCCGACATCTCAGATGATAAGATAATCCTGAATCATCCATAGAGATTGGATGTGGCCGAATGCAGATGACCTTGGGCAGTCGAAGGGTCAATGCATTACGCGTTAATGATGGGGGAGTCTACACAACGACACGGTATTGATTTGCGATAAGAATAATGTGTAATTGGGGTAACGGAAACCTAATTGGAGGGTAGAATGATTCGCTACGAGACAACGAATGTCATGATAATGTTAAGAGGATAGACACGGAGTAGATGCTAATGCTAATCAACCGAGACATCTTTCTATTGACAGGTGAATGCGATGATAATGCAGGTGCTATTGAAAGATTTACAGCTGGCAAGTCGATTTAGAGAGGTTCGGCGCTAGATCGGCATTGCCCCTCCAAGACAGACAAGACAGTGCTGCACCGTACGTATGCCCCTCCATAACTACAACCCCGCGGTGTTTGTCGCGCCCGGGTGGAAACGGCTCAAGGAAGGAAGGAAGCTCTCAACTCTAACACCGGACGTGGGAAACCTTCCGGAGAGTTTCATTGTCCTGTCTCCTCATCTTACTGTTAACTCCGTACTCCCAATTTCCTGCAGATAAACAACGTTCGCTACCTTACTGCTACTATTAACTTGTGTCTATCCTCCCTCGAACCGGTAGTATTACGGTGCTGCAACCTACGTCGTTGCCGTTAGACCGTGTAAGTGAGCGAGCCGCCGTCTTCTTGAACGTCAGTTCTAACTTTGATCAGCACACGAACCGCGCAGTAAACGAACCGACTTTAATCAACCCAACGATTCACCCCGCCCTTTCCCGCCATGCCCATGTCTCGAGAACAGCCCATCCACCACGGCTCGCTCGAGCACCTGCTGCCGCCGAGCTGGAAGGCCCAGATCACAGCCTGGCTGGCCGAGGACACGCCCTCGTACGACTACGCGGGCTACGTCGTCGGCGATCACCCGCGCACAGCGACGCTGTGGGGCAAGAGCGCGGGCATCATCGCGGGCGTCCCCTTCTTCACCGAGATCTTCGCCCAGTGCGGCTGCGCCGTCGAGTGGCACGCCGCCGAGGGCAGCTACATCGAGCGTCCCAAGGACGGCTCGCACAAGTTCAAGGTCGCCACCGTGACCGGTCCGGCGCGGGGCTTGCTACTGGGCGAGCGAGTTGGACTTAACCTGCTGGCCCGCTGCTCGGGTATTGCCACTGTTAGCAGAAATTTGCTGCTGAGTTTGCGTAGTGCCGGGTATAGGGGCATTCTCGCCGGCACGCGAAAGACGACGCCGGGGTTCCGCCTGGTTGAGAAGTACGGCATGCTCGTGGGAGGGGCGGACACGCACCGCATGGATCTCAGCTCCATGATCATGCTCAAGGACAACCATGTGTGGAGCCGCGGCAGTATTACGGACGCCGTGCACGCCGCCAAGCTCGTCGGCGGCTTCTCGCTGAAGATCGAGGTCGAGGTCCAGAATGAGGACGAGGCCGACGAGGCCATCGCCGCCGGCGCAGACGTCGTCATGCTTGACAACTTTACGGGTGATGGCGTCAAGGTTGCGGCCAAGAGCCTGCGCGAGAAGTGGAAGGGCAAGCGCGAGTTCTTGATCGAGGTCAGCGGCGGTTTGCGTGAGGACAACGTGTTCGACTATGCGAACAACGGTAAGTTTGCCTGTCTGCCCGTCTATCCCGTGTCCCATCCCATGTCATCCCTCGTCAATACCTGTTTTCGCTCACATGGAATACTGACTACTGTTTGTTTCTCTTCTTTCGTCTTCTAGATATCGACATCATCTCGACGAGCTCTATTCATCAGGGCACCCCACACGTCGACTTCTCGCTGAAGATCAACCAGGGCTAACGAGCAGCGACATCGGGGGCTTAATGACGAGAAATGGCACGAGCGATTTCTCAAAGTGACGATTGTTTTTTTTTGCTCTTGAGGCGTTATTGGACCGGCAGGGGGGAGAAATGCATCTATACAGTCGCACTACAGGGTGATCTTGCCTCACGATTGGGCGGCGGCTACGCCCCGCGAGAATAAGCCCAGCCGGCTTACCATCCCCGTACATATATCTTCAGGCCCGAAGCTGCCGGCTACACTTACCAATGTAGGTGTGTTGACGTGTCGACGGCAAAGTCTTTGTATTGTATTGTTATTCCTTAGTGTGTAACCTCTCGATTCAAGCGCGGGTGCTCTAATTCCCGCTCCGGTAAAGGAAGCGGTTAGAATAGATAATGTCTGTACCAAATACCACTGACGTAGATAGGCAGTTGTGTATAGTAGAGTGCTGAGTAGGCGCGTAGAGCCAAAGATGGCCCGTCTGACTGCAGGGTTTAGTCTGGTCTAGATACCCAGATAGGGACTTAATGACAGAAATAGTCGCCAATGCCCATGTCGCTAAGGCACGGAGAGCGGGAATGTGAATGGTGGCGGCGGGTTTAAGCGCCAGTGAGGCTACATACGTACACTAGTCTCCCTACAACCAGGTTTCGTCTGAGTGTTGTTCCTTTCTGGGTAGGTAGGTGGTTGTAAGGACTCCTAGTACGGCTACTCTACCTAGCCAGATGGGGTCAGATGTGTCTGGATGGGGGTAGTGTCTACGGTGGTTATCTCTTAACATGGCCTTTTCACTCTGTTTTCTTTTTTCTAGCTTTTTTCTTTTTCTGCTCTCTCTTTCTTAGCTTCACCGCGTTATAGTACTTGTCTAGCTAGTATCATACATATCTGTATATCTGTCCTGTCTTAAGAACTTTTGCAAAGCCGATTTGATCACGAAGAAGCCTTCTGTCTTATTTCTCCCCTCACTTGGCACGCTCCCCTTCCTCCTCACTTTCATTTCTTGATTTGGTCTTTTTCTTACTCTGACTTGGCTCCGCTCGGCTCAACTTACCTAGAATAGGTATTCTGGGGACACGCACGCATGTCAACTCCCTACGTAGTTAGCTGGGTTAACTGACTACATGACCTAGTGTGAGTAGCGTAGCTGTCTATCTAAACTCGAACCAACATCTCGTAAGATGTGGTTCGGTCGGTCCCTCTCCGGTCAGCCGATTTCTGGGGGAGATTCCCATAAATTGTGTACCATACTATACATCTCTCTCATGTGTTCGGAAGTTTCGAGTTTGTTGCTGTGTGCGTGTGTACTCGAATAGCGGAGATATAGGCCACTGCGTATAACTATGTAGTTGAAGCTAAATATTTAGGCGCAATGTGCGTGCATGCGTCTGTGCAGTATATGTATGTAAGTAGTCAAGAAGGTAGGTAGTACACAAGACGCATACACAGACCTTGGCGCATACATACACATGCGGTAGGTAGCGGTGCGTGTCTCATGCCCGTCACCGTCACCGCGACGCCCCGTTTTGCAGAGAACGGCCCGGACCATGCAGGCGTGTGGTGTAACTTGCAGCCAACTATACGCTGGGCAATATGGAAGAAAACGAGGAAAGGAACGATGAAAGAAAGATGGGGCTGGGCTAGGCTAAGCTAGATCAGATTGGATTGTTGGTTTCATCATATCGTAAGTGGTAAGTCGCACGCGAGCGTCGTATCGTGATATTATCGTATGTCACGATGCCTAGGCTTTGGCTTTACAAGGTAAGGATTCACTGAGTGGTGAAGTGAGAGCGAGAGCAAGTATTCCGTGAGTCGCTTACGCGACGTGTGGCGAGCGTGGGGTTAGTTACATCATATAGTAATAAATATGCAATAGATAGGTGGGCATCGTGTAGCTAGGCTACCTGTTGTCACTTTCGGCTCAATTCCGCGTGGGATAGATGAACAATGAGATGAACAATGTTGACGTAGTTTTGGAGCGGGATGGGCTTGATGGCTGGCTTGTTGGTTAGTTGGTGTTTGTCACTATCATGCCGGTACTTCGAAAGTCATGTATGTCTTATCATGGATCAAAGTTTTAAAGAGTGGCTGTTGAGAGCGCTGGCGGTCTATATTATACCCGGATATAACGCGATTCGAAGAAGCAAAGTCTTAAGAGGCTCAGTATCATGTACGTTGGCATGTCAAGGATATGATAGGGCAAGATATGTTTCACAGCATACTCATAAATCATGACAAAGGACGATCAGCGTTCCATCTGAAGATGTATCGATAGATGACATCTAACGTTTGAGAGGCTGAGAGGTGATATTTCATGCAACTAATGCTGCGCGGGCTCATGCGATGCACCGGAGCCCACGGAGCCCACAACAATACGATTCGTTATTGGCTTTGGGGGTCTATAGCCTGTCATTATGGTACGGTATATGTGTCAGACTGACGAGATTTCTTTCAGAAGACGAACGTATGTAGGTTGATTGCCTACGTATAGCAAATTCGAGCGCGTATCTAGGTATATGTGTGTGCGTGATATCGTGTGTGTATAAGCGGCGCAGTCGGGCAAAAGTTCCTGCAGCAGGCTCGTTCTAGAGCAGGCTAGGCTTAAGCATCCGAATTCTACCCCCTCCACTAGGGGCGGCTAGGTACTTTCGAAGCAAAGGTCACCCTGCAGAGAAACCGTATGACGCAAGGTAAGGTGGTGTCCCGGCCTTATTGAAATCGCTCCTTCACCAACTACGCTTACGGTAGTCGTATGGGTCTACTTGACGTTACCCTTCCTCGCGGGGCTTTCTCGCTGTTGTGAAGACTCTATTGGTATCACGCAAGTTAGAGTTGAGAAAGAATGGATTGACAGATATGTGAAATGAAAAGGGGGGTCGGTAAGTTAGGGAGGGAGGGTGTTTCTTACACCATGGTATACGGTTTCTTGCACTCTGCCGCAATATCGGTAAAGAACGTAGGCGCTACTTCGTCGAATTGTTCTCTTGTCCATCCACATTTGGTAAACAAGAGCCCGCAGTGATTCACTGGTTACTGATTAGTATCAATAATATCGCGATAGTAGGGAGTAGTGATGTTAGACATACCAAAGTGCTCAGTAGAAATCGTATTCATAAGTGCCTGACGAGTTTGTAGCTTTTCGTCTTGGGCCCAGTCTCCCAAGGGGAGGATCTCCGTCCGCTGAGCTATGCTCTCAAAGCCAGCTTCGACAAGCCATTCGGGACCGTTCGGTGAGGGGGTGAAATCGATGTTGTTGCGCCTGCAGACGTCGCGCCACAAGTTGAGGAAGTTGGGGCATAACTCAGCGTCGCCGAAGGCACCGTCAAAATCAAAGATCTGGATCGCAACTTCCGTCCATTCGAGTAGCCCGCCAGGTTTGAGCTTCTCGTATGCCTGCGTAAATAAGGCCGGCCAGTCTGAGACACCTCCGGCTAGACTTCGGGCATGTAGGAAGTCTACCGAGCCCACAGATACGGGCCATGGGTCTTCGACATTGCCGATAGAGAACCTTACGTTGGGCGGAACGGCGTTCGTCTTCTGGATCCGGGACACGTCGATGCCGAGGATTTGGGCCTGTGGGTATCTAACAGCCATCTCGGTGGGCCAGAGGCCCGTTCCACTCCCGAGATCGACGATTTGCTCAACGTTCAGGGGGATCCGTGTGGCTGTGAGCGCGCCGTTTAAGCAATGCCTGAACAGCCGGTGCTCGATTTCCATGCGTTGCTGTTCCTTCTCGTCGAAGGGAACAAATATCCTGCCAGAATGGTGAAATTTATGGCCGAAGGCCTCGATGTATGGTTCCTCCTCCGCTGCCGCTGTGCTGGGTCCAGCGGCGGGATTGCTCCCTTCGCTCGGGGCGGATTGCTTCTATAGAGATGCACATTTAGCAATTCGGTGGTTATCTCGTTCCGATGTCGATTTACTTACTTTGCGCCGGGGAGGCATTCTTCGTTGCCGTCTAGGTCTATCGTGTCTATAGAATTATAATTATAAGTCTAGAATGTCTCAACGCCGAGACCTGTTCGAGAGAAGTGGCTTGATTAATGTATCTATACCCTTCTTGTAGGTAGCGATTCATCCGGGGGAGGTCGAAAACAAAGAAACGCGAAAATGCTGACACGTACTCCAACGGCGGCGGCGGTATCGAGTCCAGTACTACTTTTTTTTAATAATGTAATGTGTGCAGTCGAACGGCCCCCCGCCATTCGCTCCGGTGATACTGGCCTTGACCCGCCGACTCACGCATTGGTCGGCCGGTATGATGTCGATATAAACAGCCTGAGAGTCGGACGAGGTGCCATTAGAGGATGCCGTCTAAGCGAGGATGATCCCTATGAATAAGAGCCGAGTTGCATCCCACGGCGGCTGGGTCCGAGTCTTACTTGCGTTGTGTAGATCTGCAAGACAGGAGATATGTCTATACTCGGCGGTGTCCGTCGTATCGTACGCATGTAGGTCAGTTCGTCTATTCCTCACCTTGTGTGTATGCAGGTGTGATCGTATTATAGTGTCTTGTGGTGGTAGTGGTGGTAGGTGACGAACGGGTGTGCGTGAGCAGCAGCGAGTAAGTGTGAGTTGTTGTGTAAGTCGGCGGCACACACAAACACCCAAACAACCTCGTGGGGAAGGTACGTAACGTCTCTATCTGTCTGTCTGTCTGTGGCAGTAGCAGAAGTAGCAGCAGTAGCAGCTGCTACTGCTGCTGTCGGTAGTGCATTCCATTCACATCACTGTCCTATTAGGCAAGAACGATAAAAATGCCAATGGGTAACTCGGTAAGAGGTAGTCACAACGGTCACAATCATAAAAATAGGGTAGGCCGAGAGGGATCCATATTGGGCTGAATCGGGGCTTTCCCTTTGATGGTACCTAGTACTAACTATGTAGTAGGTAGCCTGCGATGCGGGCAATCGCAGTCGCACACACCCTGAAGAAGAGAATCCTTGGCGAGGGATCAACGAGCGTGCTGTGATTGGGTTCGCGCCGTGGGCAGATGACGGATCCTTCCTGCGACGGGCATCAGACGTGCGTCTAGTCTATCTAGTATAACTTGGTTTTTTGCGGCTGCGAGGCAACACATCCTGGTATCCGACTATCCGACTAACTACTAGTTAGTATGTATGTAGGTACGTATATGCCCCTAGTTAGGTACTAGTATAGAATCCCGGAGCAGGGCAGAGAAGTGAGTGAGTGAGTGAGCGAGCAAGCGTGGACAGGGCGACTTTGCGCGAAGAATCGTCGTATAGTTAGTCTGAACCAATGTAGCATCATTTACGTCGTCACAGACGAATGATAGGGCTTGCCGCTCTCGTCTCAGGGCAATTATCAGCTAGGCACTGCATGGTATGTAGCTAATAAACTTAGGTAGGTTAGTGTACATAGTATTCCGTGTCGCCGCCACAAACCAACCACTTGTGCGTGCAGCAGTACTACTACTGCTACTACATACTAAGTACCGTTGGATGGATACCGTGGTCTGGTTTTCTGTGGTTCGTTCTTCTCTGGATGCTTGATGGAAACGCAAAAGCTTGGCCGATGCGGAATCGAGTTAGACCAAGCCCTACAGTAATAGTGGTGGTGTGGTTCTTTTCACGTGTGCAGATGCCAGGTTGATAGAAAGATACCTAGTTCGAATAAACGGCTGTGCGCCAAGAAGAACCGAGAGTACATGGTAGATATGTATGTATGTATGGTGTAGTTATCCTGACTTGACCTCATTCCTTTTGGCCGCAACCAGTCTCCTACTGTAGGCTCTCTTCTCTTTCTGTCTCCTTTTCTCTTTCGTTTATTTTGATTTCAATTTATTTGATTAAATTTCTCACCGAACCAATGTTACTTAGGACGGTAGAGGACGGTAGTTAACGTAGCATGCGAGGATGCTGCTTTCAGGGCAAATTCTCGACCTCGAGATTAGAGTCCGTGTATCTCACAGTGGCGGGAGATTAAAATGCTACCGTCGTATTCCATGTATATGTCAAAGCTGTTCCGACCCTGACCCTGCAGCTTCATTGCCGGCAACTCGCTGACGGAGAATGTCAGCAAAGCGGGATAATTCCAATCATTATGCAACGAGTGGTGTCGAGTCAACGAGATAAAATACCTAGCTACAGCAGAAGGGCAAGCCAAGTACGGACCGGTCGTGCTCATGGACGAATAGCCCCGCGGCATATTACTCTGTATGGGTCCAAGCTATGGTCCTCTCGGCTTATTTGCCCCGAACTTCTTGGTACGGCTTCGCCACCGGCATTTTACGTCCAACAACCAGCCGGGTCTTAGTCCTTCAAGTCCGGGCCGCTTTATCCTACGTAGAGGAATTACGTATCCGAGACGATTGAACGGGCACCTCCTAGCGGCCGCGGAGATAGTAAGCGCTGTTGCGTCCTTGCATAGGACGTTTCCTTATCCTGTGAGCTAGATAACTAGATATAGTGTGTTCTTTTTCTAGCACTTACACTAGATCTCTCCTCCTCAACTCCTGTTCGTGCAGGCAGGTAAATTGGGTCCGAGACATAAATACCATATCTGCACCGAATATGCAGGGCTTCACCGATACCTCTCGCTCGAGACTTAGGTACAAAATAGTTGGGCGGTCAATGCATAATTAGTTCATCATAAGGTCAAGCAAGCAATATGGGATGGCCAGAACCCCAATATTCTGCACGACATCCGGCACTGAATGTCCTGGGTATTCATTCAAGTCTTCAGAAGGTTGCATTATTATTCAGCCCCCATGCATTTGCCTAAGGTTAGCCTGATGCACAGTAAATCCTCTTATGTTTATTTCGGTACACAACGCAATGCGCCGTCGAGCATGCAATGCACCATCAAGGTGTTACGACACGAAGTGTCTCCTAGGTAGCGCTCGACATTGCCCGGCAGTGTCGTCATCAACATCATTATTATTGCTGAATAATGAGTGACCTTGACTATTTTTTTCGGCTCTCAATCCTGGATTGACCGATTGAGCAACCCGAACCAGAGCCGGGAGCCACGCGACTAATGCCACGTTGAACTTCAGCTCCATCTCTGTTGCTATAGGCCAACGTCTAGTTAGTACAATTAAAGTAGTTGATGTCGTGTGATGCCCCATCCGGATACCTTATAGGTAGGCTCGGACAGCTGCGCCGCATGCTTGCAACGCGATGTATGCACGAACTCTGGAAGCAAGGCGGGAAATCGCAAAACGGTCAGCGCCAAGGGAGACGATGTCCAATCCGCGAATTTGTAGGTTAGGAAGGCTACCTTGGTACCTGCCTCCGGCCATGGGCGGCAAGGACGAACAGTTGGAGAAACTAGAAAAAAGGGCGTCACAAGCTCGTCCGTGCAAAGATGTACCCGGTCAGACACACGGCATATCAATTGGTAAATTCACCATTTATCCGATTCTTCGTTTCATAGGTCTAGTCTTCTGATTGTGGTCAGTGAGGCCAAGAAACGGGTGGCAGCCATCAGCGGAGGTGAGCTCAAGCCTCGTTTTCCCATTGGGGAGTTTCCATCTGCAGTGGCTTTCGATCTCGCTCAGTCTTTCTGGAGTATTGCCATGTACGTCCATGTTTCATCGCAGGGCGGGGCGGGCAGGGCGTCTTTTCTGCACGACAGATCACACACATGATCCGCTGTCACACTCAGATTCGTCATAATGGGGTCGGAGAGGCGGTCAAGGTAATCGATAATATTAAGGACGATATCGGACGAGACTCGGCGGCCTCGTCTCGCTCGAGGAATGTCTTGCCGAGCATCTCGTAGCCGTAGCGATCGAGTCCCGCCCCGAAATTGGAGGCCAATGGGTCCAGCAGCCAAATCCCGAGACTCTCGAAGTAGAAGTATAGCCGTCCACGTTCGATAGAGCAATTGTGAGTTCACATCGAGAAACAACCGGCTCCAGTGATTTTCCATGGATCCCGCTCTTTACGGCGATTACTTCGGACACCGACGGATGCTTGCCGCAGTACATCCACGAGTAATGTGGACCGGTTCAACCTGAGGAACCACGTGCGTGTGCGGACTAGAGTTCTCAGCTGCGTGCCGAATGCGGATGGGATGTGGACCATAAGACTCCAGCAAGATAGGGAGCACATTTCCTGGGGAACAGACTGAGGAAGAGATTTGCGATGCCACTTTGACGGTGACAGGTACCCACACTCGCCCGCTGATACCGAAATTCGAGGCGAGGAAAGAGAGCTGTTCAAAGGTGAACTCTTACGTAGCCAGCATTACTGCGAACCAGGGCGCCTCGAGGGTGACAGGGTTGCCATGATTGGATTCGGGTCCACTGACGTCGGTCTCGCAAGCGAACTTGCTCCTAGTTGTTTAGAAGTTCACATGATCACACGTACCTCATTGTGCGCTTGGCAAACTCATCGAAGAATGGGATAGTCGATAGGTTTTGATTTCGAAATACCCACTTGGCATAGTAATGCAGAAAATAATAGTTGCCTAGGCTCATTTCACGAGACATTTAGGCGGTACTCGTGTGTACGGTACAACGGTGACGCCTGAAGGTGGCGCGTACGCAAAGCCCGACCGTTCAGAGCGAATTCTTCGAAGACGCTTGAGACGACTCTGTCTAGGCGCATCGCGTATCTTCCAAAGCTTCGCTGAGACGGGGCTACAGCTCAAAAACGGGGCGAACCAGGACATGGATCTCGTCATCGTCTGTGTAGAATATACTGCCAACCGCCAAAATTCGCTTCTAGGAAACAGCAGCTCGCCCAGTCGGCTTCTAGAAGAGTTTCGCGCAGGTCGCGGGCTCCGACCAGCGAAGCACGGGCGTGTGAAGATCCCCAAACGAGAAGCCTAGAGAGCGACAGGCTTGGCAGGTGCAGACCCTCGTGCAGTCTGAGCGGTGTTCTGTTACCGATCATCACGCGCCGTATATTAACAGCTTGGTTGTGCTGTTGCGTGCGAATCCTACGCTTGGCGGGCTGCTGCGACATGCGCTGACCGCCGTCTGCTCCCGGACCACGAGCATATGCGCAATGGTGGTGGTTTTGTAGTGGTGGGAGGGAAGTAACGTTGGAGCCGCGAGTGAAGCTCTCGAATTGCAAGTAGTGAGGAAAAGACGAGTTCAAAACAAATAAGAAGGAGCACCTTGCTGACACGCTTGGAAATTAAAATGAGATTGCGTCATTGGATAGAGGGGATGACAAGTCAGACGGGATTCTAGAAATTGTAGCCAGTAGGAAATTAGTCTAGCCGAGAACTTTTACGCTATTCAGGGATGAAGAACCGAGTGTAATACAGATGATATACATAGAAACTTTATACTTGTTGTATTCTAGGTTAGATTTCTTATTATACAATCAATCCAATAATCCACTCATTGCAATTACAATATCCAAGAATACGATTGTGTGTACACGGTCATCGCTTTTGACTTTTTGCGCATCCCATTTTTGTTTAATCGATGACCTTCATGAACTGGTTGGAGAATGTCATAGACTGCATTTTGCTCAAGCTGCTCGGAGACACAGCCCGCTTGGCGATGGGCGGTGTCGGGAAGCGCGACTTGCCGAAGGGAGCTGGGGCCGCGGCCTCTCTCTTAGTCTCTGAGCTCGACTCCTTCGATGGATTCGACGGGTGCGTCGGGTACTTGGAGGGCTCGATGCCGCCGTACGCACATTTGCCGCCCTTGAACGCGGCCGAGGCGGCCGCCTTCCAGACCGCGGAGACGTCCTTGACCATGGCCTCGGTCCACCACAGGCGGCAGTCTGAGTACTCAGCCACGAACTGCGAGGGCGTGCCGTCTTTGAGATGGGACCGCAGGATCTCGTCCTTGACGTTGAGGCTGGAGACCTGGTTGCGGTCGATGACGTACTCGTCGTACGCGCTGAGCGTCTCGATGATGGTGGAGTCGTTGGTGAACGCGATGGCCTCCTGCACGTTGCCGAGGACGTCCGCGTAGCCGTAGCTCTGCGATCCCTTAACGCCGCCGACGCCCTGGATGAGGCCCTTCTTGGAAGGGCGGCCGCCCATGGCAATCGTCTTGACGCCGGCGTCGTGGACCATGAACTGCGAGAACAGCGTGCAGGTCGACGCGCAGTAGCCGTCGAGCACGACGACGATGTTCTCGGGCCCCGCGAACGGCCGCGTGAAGTTGGCGCGGCTGCGGTACCCCGTGATGTCGGTGCCGAAGCCGAACGTCGCGTTGATCGTGTTGAGCGGGTCGTTGAAGTCCCATTGCATCACGTCCGTGAACGCGTCGCCGAGGAACGTGTGCGGCGCGAACTTGTCCGCGTATGACTTGAAGTGCTTGTTAGACTCGTCGATGTCGTACCGCCAGTTGTACACCGACTCGTACTGGTAGATGATGTCCGCCTCGGCCGTGTCAGGGTCGAAGTTGGCCGAGTTGGTCGAGAAGACCTCCGAGACGGCCTTGAAGCCTGGGTTCTCCCTCCAGCGGCCCAGACCCTCCTGCACGATGTCCGGGAATAGCTGGCGGAAGAGATCGTAGCCCGAGAAGATGTAGCCGCCGCCGTTCACTGAGACGTCGACGACGAGGTTCTTCTTTCCGGCCGCCTTGGCCGCCGCGAAGAAGTCCTGTGCGACCTGCTGGAACTCGACCTGGTCGTTGGGCGCGAACGATAGCGCAACGAGCACAGCGGTGTCCTGGTAGCCCGCACCTTCGAGGTAATAACCCGAGATAATGCCGTCGCTGGACGAGATCACGGGCGCGGGGTATCCGGGCACAGCTTTCGCGGCCGGGGTGGGCGTAGGGGTGGGCGTGGGAGTGGCAGATGACTTGGCAGCAGTGCCAGCAGCTCCAGGGGCGAACTTCGCGAAGTATGAAGGTCCGTCGACGACGCCCGACCAGTTACCCTTTATCCGAGCCTGGTTGTCGCGCTTCACGATGGTTCCATTCGCGAATTTGAGCGTGGTGGCGCTGCCGGGCCACACATACCTGCTGGGGTGTCAGCGATCTACGGTGATATCGCTAATAGAATGGACTAGGGGAGTACGAACCTGGTTCGGCCACCATTGGAGAAATAGCCCTTGGAAGCAATCTCGGCCTCGTACGCTTTCTCGTAGAAGAGGGAGTTGTACGCGGCGTCGGCATCCTGGTTACCGGAGACAGCAAAGATCCAGTCGCTCAGGAACTTCTCGGCCTTTTGGCCATTGATTTCCGTCACGACGGACGCCGTGTGTGGAGACGAGATCACGTCGCTGTACAACTTGATCTTGGGAGCAGAACCGTCCGGCCTGTCACTGATAGAGACGAGCGCGAATTGGCGCTGCCACTCAATGGCGTTGGTCAGGACATCAGGGTAGCTCACGAAGTGTCCGTCGTGGGAAGGTCCAAAGACTTTGATGTACAAGTCCTGTTGCCAGGCATACTCGTTGGCATACTTGTCTGCCTCGAGGTTGGCCTTCACCTTCTCAATGGCTCCCCAGATGTCATGGGGAGGGTAGAAGTAGTCCGCAGGAGGATTCTTCTTGAAGACCGTGTCGGACTGCCATTCGACGTAAGGCTTCATGGACTCGATGTATCGCAGCGCTTCCGCCTTATGAATGGGCACAGAATTGAGGCAGTCGTGTGCGACGCTGGCTGCGACAGTCGGAGTAGCTGTGGCAGAGATCTGCGCTGCCCAGGCGGAGCTCACGATCGCACACGGCTCAGTAGGCGTGGCAGCCGACGCCATGTTGACGACCGCGGCAAGCGCAGCCGCGCGAATAGCAGAGAACTTCATGGCTGGTGTCCCGAGGTGATTCTCTGTCTGTCTCCGAGAAGAGCAAGAAGGGCGGAGTGGGAGAGACGAGACATCGCGGGAAGAGCTCGACGCGTCCCTTGCAGCTATTTCTACCTGTTGCGTCTTCACGCAGACAAAGCACGTCTCTCCTCCGAATTAGGTAGGTGACTACTTATCGCTACCTAACAGACCCATGTTTCTCCAGAGCCGTTATTATTGGGCCTTCCTGGACGGTCTCGACCAGCATCTCGGGTCATCCATGGATCTGCGCACGATCACTTCATGCTGGCCCGCTTGATCAGCTTCAACGGCCCTGCGGCCGGGGAAGCATGGTAAGATAATGATATCCATCCAGCGTCTCTTCCGCGCAATAGGGGACCAGGACCGCGAACCATGCAAGTTACCTTGTAAGGTAATTGGTGTCCATTGGCAAGGTAGGCGATATGCTATCACCGTATCAGTGTGAAGTATACCTTGTAAAGTGAGCTAAATAGATTTCATTTCTTTTCTGACTTGCCTTGGTGCCAAGGCGCGCTACATATTGACTAATATCCCGTCCTGCAGATCTCTTCCAACAGCTACCACTAATCATTGTTAAAGCCAACATCTTCAAGCCATGGTTTTACCTGCTGTAGAGGAGTGTCTCAAGTTCGATAACTTCTTATCAATCTCTATACAGGTTGGTGTAATGAGGTGACACCTCTCGTTCAGTTTATAGGATCATGTCCGTTTGCAATCCAACATCCGAGACCAGCATATTGGGGAATCCATACCGCCAAAGTCACCTTAACAAGGATGTCAAGCTTCAACCCGCGGCTTGGCGCTTGGCGTTTTGCTCAGGTAGATTGAGTTCTTTGGTCCACAACATCGGTACACTACATGCCTACACTAGGGAATTGAGGCTGTTTATGGCCAACAACATTATCTGATAGGCATCTATCCAGTTACGTCGTCATACAAAATACTCTTGAGAGATTGACGTTAATTGTATCGAAAGCAACAATACAACAAGAATTACGAAGGTAGGTAATGAGGGGGATTAGTTATTACTTATGTATATACATGCCTACTCCGCATAAGAAGAGTATAGGTACCCGTATTAAATACCTACCCGATCCAGCAAGTCCCAACCCTCTCCGTGGCTTATTCCGTCACCTTTCACTTGGCGATTCGAGGCAACGACGGATCACAAATCCTCGATCTTAGTCCCCTCGTGTTCTCGTATTCATAAACCCGTAGCTAGCTCCATACCAATAAGGTCCTCTCAGCCCAAGCCTCATTCTTCAGTCCCCTCCCCCAGCGATGACATCCGACTCCCTGCCGGGCCGCGCGCAAAAGGCACTGTACCCACTCCGTCTCCGGCAGAAGGGATTGCTCTCATCTATCCAATGAATGAGGTCGTCAGCATCCTGTTCTTATGAACTATTCTTCTCGATGAGGTAGCATCGAGACCCAGCAAGTATTAACGAGCGAAAGCCCAAGTACCAAGGCGAGAAATGAGAGCAATTAATAACCATAGGGGGAAACTCACCATAAGGGACCCAATCCCTTCGACCCCGGCCACAATAAGGCCTCTCGCCAAAACGGCACCGCGGGCGCGGGAAGGGCGGATAGCGACGGCAGCGTCGCCAGAACCGATCCCAGTACTCGTCGTCGCGGCACCAGGGACGCGGCCGCTGCGGTTCGGGCGCCGGGGCCCTAGCGCTCAGGTCTTGCGCCGACGGGTCCTCATCTCTGGCGTCTAGCTCTTGGGCGTGCTGGTCGGGGTCTGGGACGTGAGTGTTAGCTATGTTAGCTATTAAGGTAGGCAGAAGAGCGTAAGATTGCGCTGAGGAGACGGCGTTACCAGATGAGTCGGGGTCCTGTCGAGGCACAAGTGCCAGGTTCGCCGTCGCGGTAAGCAAACTGAAGCTGTCCCCCTGCGCTTCGATTGCGCCTTCGTCTCCGGCTGGTCTTGCCTGCGATAGTCCGGAGAGGACTAGCATGGCTGGGACGAAGAGCTTAGTGATGTACATCGTGGATAAGTATTGGCGATACTGTTCTCAAGCCTTGGTGTTAGGAATAGTCGGGTGTCAATAAATAGCTACCGAAACACTCTAACCAGAGGTAAGTGAGATGTTTTGATTCTTGCCACGGCTAGTCGCCTTTATAGACGGCAAATGGGCCATTCCTAATGGCAAGTTCGTGGTATGTCATTATTCCGTACTTCATGGTAAAACGTCAAGGTGAACTCATTGACGAGAAAAAGAGAGCGGGCTAGATGAGTAGCAAAGAAGCGACAGGCGCAGGCACTTTGAGGACGATCTAAGTTTTTCATGCTGAATGATCTAGGGCACTTCACATCATTGTATAAGTACTCTGTAGTGCCAAGCAAGTTATCCCTAAAATAGAAAGCTTTACCTTTGATAGTAAACCTTGCTATTTTAATACGGTAAAAATTAAAATGTAAAACATTTTAATTTGGCCGGAGGTTTTCTGGTACTGAGGTACGAAGTAAAACAAAACCTAACGTTATCTTTATAAAGTAAAATTTTTAAAAAAGGGTTAAAAAAAAGCAGGCCTAAATAAGCTAATTATATATTTAGTTTGTTATAACTTTTTTAGTTAGTTTAATTTAGTTATAGTTTATTTTTAATAGTATTAAAAAAGTTAATTAGTTTAATTATTTAGTTTAATAATTAATAAATTTATTTATTAATTTATTATATAATAAATTAAAATAAAATAAAATAATAAAATATTTATTTTTAACTTTTTTATTTAATTTTTTTATTAAAATATTATTAATAATATT